>JAJJWW010015668.1:0-214963 GCA_023531295.1 Papaver armeniacum
TACTAATCTTCCGATTGTTGTATAATAATCGAGCAATAGCTTCCCGGTGTGTAGGGCATTAACGTATTCTGCGTTTTGACATCCCTTAACGGTATATGGGTTGGGAATAAAAAAATTAGCCCTAATTCTTTTTTGGGGTCGCCCGTAAAGTGTCGGGTTTTGAAAGTCAACCCTACTTATTTGGATGAAGAAGAAATCTTGACGAAGAACGATATATACAGTACTCATTTTCTTTTAACGTATCATATGGGGCAGGGAAGAAATCTAGAGTCTAGACCCCAATAGGACAGACCGGATCAATCAGCAGTACGGACGTGTAGGATATTAATATTAGAGTTTTTCCAAGGTTTGAAAAACGGGTCACGGCTCGGTCACTCGACACTAAGGTGGATCGTTATAATGCGTTTCAGTGTGAGCACGTTTCAAAAACGCGTTATATAGTCAAAAACGCGTTTTTTTGACGTTTTGAAAATAACGGGCGTTGTAAACTTATAGGAAATAAAAAAAATTATTGATACGAATTTCCATGTAAACGGTTATAACGTGCGTGAAAACGTTTTAACGAGTCTAAAAAACATTATTACAACGTATTTTAATTTTAATACTCCCACGTCCCCGAAATAGATAACTTTATTAATTTTAAATTTGTCCAACTAATAGATGACCTATATCATTAAGAAATTTAATACTACCATTTTATTTGATTATTGCTAGTATAAGAAATGTATATAATTCGATAGTCATGTTTATATTCTTTACATAGGTGTTTTAAAATGCTTTCACTATACAATTACGAAAGTTGATAAAATTCGTGCCTGTAAAGCTTTTCACTATGCTTTTCACTATACAATTCTGAAAGTTTGATAAAATTCGTGTCCAAATCATGTACCCATTTTAGTCTTTAAAATTTGTGAATCCAACACTATGATTCTCGTTACACTTCCGATCGTCGACCATGGTGTTCAACATATGAACAAAGGATATAATTCTAATATTGATAATAATATGTAGAGTAGGTACCGATAATGATGATACTTGAAGGAGGTTATGATAACGATAATGATGGTTATTATGATGATACTTATGCAAGCGAAGATAGCCGCATTCCTGACAACGATGGACTATGATGTGAAAGGAACCGGTTTGAAAACAAGAGAATACTTGAAAAAAGGTGGTGGTGAAGTAGTTGGTTATTAGGCTTTTTTAAACGATGAATACTTGTTTAACAATCCTATGTTTTTAAATTTGTAGTTTTAATCCCATAGTTAGTTTTCGTATCATTTAAAATATTTAATTGAAGTTTTAAATTTTCAACCAGAAGAAAAAATCAAAAGAAATGGTAAGAAAGTTATTTCACTGGTATAATAACGTCTCGTGATAATCCAAAATGAGTCTAAAAAACGCACGTTAAAATGTTATTTAAGAAAAAACATTCAAACTAATTTTAGAAAAACTCTAACGCGATTTAAAGCGAAAAACGATTTATAAAACTCATTGCTTTTCCTATTTGTCGACTTAATAAAGGCGCGGGAGTTAGGGACTCCTCACTACCACGGTATATGGGTGTGACCGTTTTAACGGTCGTTTTTTCGGTAAAAACTGACGTTTTTAAAACCTTGGTTTCTTCTTCTTGTGTATATATATCGGTGAATTGGTGATCCCCGTTTTGCTTTGTCCACAAATATCAATTCCGTACATAATATGTTTCGCCGCCTAGTGATAATGCAAACATTGGATTAGTGGTGCCAGCATGCGACAGATATTTTATTTCAGGATTCAGTTTGTTTAACCCATCAAGAGATATAAGTAACACCCAATTCTTATCCCAATTCTTATCCACTCTCAATCTCATTGTTAGAGATAATATCGATCATGGCGTCGAAATCTAGTAATTTTTTTTAACATATCCACAGTTGCAGTGCAACAACTAGGGGGTGTGTATGGTTTGGAATCGGACCCGTCATGTTTTCGTCTCATTCGTATCAGCATCCAACCCAATGTACGTCTGATTTGAATTTTAACATTTGCGTCCGATCCAACATACCACAATTGGATACGCATGATCTATTGAATTTACTATAGAATTAATATTTAAAATATACAAGATAAAATTAAGGGATATTTTGACTTTGGGTTAGAGAAAAGTGACCAAAGTTGCGTTTGGGTCACCAGAAAATTTTAATTAGAGTTTGGGTCACAAGACCGTTGTTGACCGTCTTGACAATTATAAAATTATTTTATTTCAAATTAATTTCAATTTACTTAACAGATCGTCCGTTAACATTAACCACGTGAGTCGCACGTGTTACAAAAGTCCTTTTGAAGTATATCTGACGGGTGAGAAGAATCCTAGGTTATTGAATCCTTCTCTTTCACTCGTTTAGTATTCAATGTTCTTTACATAAAACGCCAATCAATAAAACTAATGAAATTCCTCTTGATTACTACCAATCAATCACCATCTTCATCTTTTTCAACGATCTTCTCTCTTGCTCCAGTGGGCGCAAGAACAAGTAATTGCGGTAATAATATTAACCCGACAATAATCAACTCAAAACAACTATTTACATGCCATTATACAATCAATTTTAAAGTTCGATTAATTGGGCGAGAGAATCCCCAAAGCTCCTCACGGTCTAGAACCCTAGATCCCCAAATAATTGTGGGTGAAATCGATACCCTATCATCAATTCATTGTTGATTCACACAATCGGCTTCAATTTCGCACCGATATTGTTATATTCTCAACTCGGAATTTACGGGTTCTCAGTATGGTTACGTTTGAATTCACATCAAACGATCCAATCAGAAAGGTGAATTGGTCTGGCGACGGTGTAAATTAAAGAAGAAATTTGTGATTTCATGATACCTATCTTGTGTTGTTGTCGTCTGATTTAATCCAACCAATTCTCAAAGGGTTCATAACTGTTTTATGAGACCGGACTAAATACCGCAATTTAATGACGAGCACTTTTGACAAATTCATTGGGTAGTGATGGGTGGGGAAACTGGGTTTATTCAATCTTGAGTTCGGGGATTACAGAGAAGTGATTGATTTTTGGGTTTGGGGGAGTTGAAATAAGAAGAAGAAGAAGAAGAAGGAAGAAGGGAGAAAGGGGGTAAGGATCTAGTAAATAATCCATCTCCATCACGTGTCTAACAGATGGTTAAATGACAAAGTTAGTAATTAAACTTAAATTTGATATTTAGAAGGTCATTTCCCTGTTTAAACGAGAATTTCTAACTGGCCAACACGGTCAACCAGGATCTCGTGACCCAAACTCTAATTAAAATTTTGGCATGACCCAAACGCAACTCTGGTCACTTTTATGTGACCCAAAGTCAAAATATCCCTAAAATTAACAAAACGCTCTACAAGTATATTATCCTCTAGGTAGTTATCTTCATCCAAAAAAATCGGTTATCTTCATCTTCCTTAATAAAATCTTTATCTTTTCTACCCGGATCTTGATTTTGTTAAGATTCGGGTAGAGTAGTTTAGATTTTTTTAATGTTTGAATAAATAAAATTGCATTCTAGAAATGATTTATATGTTTTTACGGTATTTTCTAATTCTCATACGTATGGTAAGTGTATGCCATACGGTTTCTCATACCTCCTGGAGGGCCTTCGATTTGCGTTCAATCTTTCAATCGGCCATTTACGGACGTGATGATCGAAATTATGAATTCGAGGTGGAATTTGGACATATTACTTCTTTTATGGAAGCATCATATCTTCTCGGAGAGTATCCTACGAAATGGTGATAAACCATTAGAAGATTTCAATTCTTCTTTCGATTTGCATATATTTGATACAGAATTTTGTTTTCGATTTCTTTCGGTTCAAGATTATTGTATTAATCATGTATTTCGATTCATGGATGTAATTGAATATTATGTAATTATTTTCAAGTATCAATAAATTTTGGGGCTTTCATGCTCTTTATTCCTTCAAAAAAAAAAAAAAAAAAAAAAAAAAATTAACCGAAATACACACAATTTTTATTAGTAAACTCACCCATCAAATACTAATAAAGAAAATTATCAATCTCATTTAATAATAATAATTCTAATTTTATCTAATATAATAATGTTAGGATGTTTATATAGTACTTCAACTAAGCAACTAATATTAATACTAGTGAACAAGATAACCATACTGAAAAAGAATAGTTATTAGCTTACCTGATGTGCATGTCCAACGGATTTTTAAATCTGCATTTGCATCTAATCCATTAGTGTACGGACTAGATACCTACCAGTAAAACACGGATGATCCGGTTCGAATCGGATCTGATCCCAAATGCTTAGCCCTAGAAACAACCGATATTCTCTGGCCATTTTCATAAAAGGCTCTCTATGTAGTATCTGTTAAATTTTATGGACTTAACTAACCTCGAGAATTGTCTTACAAGGTTAGGATCGTCCAAGGCATACACACTTCACAAATCCGAGGATTTTAGGAGATATAGGACTATACTTAATAGTATCTGCTGATCATTTTAATACATACATCTATGTTTCTCCAAATTCACGAAAATAAACAACTTAAATTCTCAAATAAAATCCTTGTAATTGGAGACCGACTTCTCGGAAAAACATTTTTAGCCTTTCACTTATCGTGTGCTGAGTGTAAAAGATTAGGCTTATCACACAACGAAATTGTAATCAGGTACTAATGGATAAACAAAGTAGCACTTAAACGAAATAATGACTTTTATTGAATTCACATTTAGATATTAACACACACACACACAAAAAAAAGAGACATTTAAGTTGATTTTTATGGTCATTCAACTTCAAGATTCGAATTGGAAAATCTTTTATCTAAACCAAACTTTCAAATTGCCAATCAAGCAAACACTTGAAATGAAATTTGAATCAAGTTCTCTCACCCAATCATTTGGATCAAACAATTACACTATCGCTTCCAAATATTTGACGCAGAAAAACATGAGCCGTGGGATGGAAAGATCTCATTAGATCACCAATGCAGATCTACTATTTTCGTCAAATTGTTGGCGAAAATTACTTGAATCGAGTAAAATCATAAGAGCTAGACTCCAATTCAAACAAACATGAACGGGTAGTTATGTATTACAGGCTCCTTTGGAAGGTTAGAAGCGAGAAAGTGTTAGACAAAAAATCCTCATCCCGTGAGTATCATTAAAGAAGTCCAAAGTGGTGGTTTAGTTATATTATTCATCAAGTCGTAGATGAAAGACCCAACTTTATCCCAGTTCAGAAGAAGAAGATTGTGCTAAATGGAAACCTCTTGATGCTAATCGAACCAAGCTCAATGTTTATACAATTTTCCCTCGTTTTGTTGTAGGATGGGCTGTACGTGGCTAGAGATTCCAATGCGCATTTTGAAGGTCATGGGACAAACAATAAAAAAGTGCTTAATTATCTTGAAGCCGAAGCTAGGGCCGTGTTCTTTGGCCACCGAGTTTGCTCTGTTGGTTCGGTGAAAGAAAGTCATTATATAAACCGATCGATGTAGAAAGTAATCACTATGCTTACCAGACTAGGATAAACATATTTCTTAGAGAATCCAGCACATCATCAGTTAGATTAAAACTTACGCTAGTAAGCCGGAGGATGTGATGTTAGTTTTTAGCCAAAAAGATGGGAACTTGGTTGCTCATACTCTAGCGAGTTACGGTTTAAAAACCACTCTAATAAACCGGAAGTTATCTTCTTTCCTCCTTCATGTATTTTTGGACTTTGTTATGCTGAGATTAATAACTCTCCAAGACCGGTTCTGAAAGGTGGCTAGTGGTGCTTAGCACAAGGCGTACCATTTTGTGAAGCTATGGTAAGCTATTGTTTTAGTTGCCCAAGAAATTTTTATGTGGTATCGGACGACAACTGCACTTATAACTTAGTTTGGAACCGAACTAAAAAAGCTCGTTTCCACAAAATATATGAAAACTTTATACTTACTTAACAAAAACCCTAGAAACAACTCTAAATAAAATTAAAATCGGATCGTAGGAAAAATTGATCCAACATATCTTGTTAGTCGCTTTCTTTAACGATTTAATTAACAGGTTAGTTCATTTAAAATTTTGTTTGTGATCTGTGTGTATTTACTTCTTTGATTTTGAGTGTATACAGTAGATGGATTGATTGAATTGCTTCTTTAATCGATTTTGAATGTATACAATAGATAAAATAATTGGATTGCTACTTTACCTTATTTTTTAATTGTTTTTTATATATATAATTTCAATCGACTTTGAGCGTATACAGATTACAATGGATAGATTGAATTACTTTTTGATCTTATATCTATTTGCGAAAAGAGTAATTGATTGGTGACTATCTGCTTCAATATGTTTTTGGACGTAATTTAGTCCTCAAATTTTAATTTTGTTTCAATATGTTAGTCGGCGTAGTTTAGTCCTCGAATAGTTATCTAATGTGTTTGTTTTCATTTTTGATGCAAAATTCCCAGCTTCTTATACAATCTTTTTAAGTTGTGCGGCATAAATATTTGGTTTCAATGTTATAAAATAGATTTTATTTGGAAAACATATATATATTATATATATGCGAATCTTTTTTTTTTTTTTTTTTTTTGATAATACGGCATTCCGAGCTCTTTTGCACAAAATCATTTATACTTCAATGACAGCCCTGTAAATCTCAGCTAACTTTATTGTTTTCGCTTAGGGAAAAAAAGTGAAATCAAATTGACGTGGGTGGAAATTTGGAACTTAGAATTCGTATCCATAAGAGTTAGCCTGACACAGGGCCGTCTTTGGCATAGGGCGAAACGGTCGACCGCCCTAGGCCCAATAATTTGGGGGGCCCAATTTTTTTTTCAACCTATTTATCTTCCTTAGATATCTATCCTAAACGTGTCTATTGGCCGTGAAAAGTAAAGAGGAAAAACAACTCTGCGTCAAGTTTTGTGAATATCTCCGCTAGGGCGCAAAACTTCCTCTTGATGATTATTGAGGTTTCAGGTATGGTTCGAAATTTGATCTTTGCCTAGTTTAATTGAATAGTTGATGTTACATTTTACATTAAATTTGGACTTAATTGAAATATTTCTCACTTAATTCTGTTTGGGGGTAGGGTAGTTTTAAGAAATTGGACATGATCATATGTTTTTGATAAATTTTAATCTTAAAACATGATCATACCTTGTAAGATGTAACTATATTTCAAAGGTTTTTTTTGTAGTTGTGGGCTGTCTATTATGTCACTAATTACAAGTTTATTGTTGTTTAAACTGTGTGGAGGTGAATTTTTTTGTCAAAATGGCTCCTAAGTGTAAGTCTGGTCAGAAATGAAGAGAGAAAGACTTGTTGACTATTTAAGAGGAGGGCTTGATAAGTATATTATTAAGAGACCACGTCGTTTTGCTTGAAATTCAGATGGAAATGAAATTGAATCAATTGATAATGTTATTGTCGAAAGAAATGACGAACAAGAACATGAAACTGAAGGGATTCCTGTTGAAGGTAACATTCTCACTGAATTTTCTATGATTATTTTTCTTGGCATCTCTTCGATTTTTTTTTTTGTGTTATGGGGATATTATAGTATAAGAACAAAATTTAGAGCCAATTTTTCAGATATATTATTATGTGACTATGTCATCTTAACTTGCTGTAATTTTTCTCATGTGTAAAAAGGTCTATTTCTGAGTGCTCGTCCCGAGCCTCTAAAATGTTAGAGACAAGCACTGGCACGACAGCAGATCAAAAATCCGATTTCGGCATTTTGAACATGTAACATTTAGCAGCAACTCTTTGGAGAGTTTGTTACCCAACCCGATCACAGATTGAGTTTAGGTATTCGTTTCACCAATTTCATTGGTCAAACACACTCTAGATAACTCTTTCCTCCAGTTCTTTTTAATCAGTAGGCTTTTTTTTTTGAGAAAATTAAAGGAAATTATGAAGCCAATCATTGAAAGTGATCCTCTAGACACTTGTCGATAAAAGAAGTGAAGTGAGATGGTCCCTGTGACCTTTGTCGCCAAAGAAGTAATTGAAATGGTCCACATAACACTTGTCATCAAAAGAAGTTAAAGAAAAGTGGTCCCAAAAAATTAAAGTAACATTTGACTTTCCCAATTGGGAAACCAGCCTATTTTTTTGTAACATTTATTTATAAAAACTGGCCTATTAAAAAGTAACGGAGGGAGTAGTTTAAATGTCTCAAACAACAAAACCATAAAGAGTGTAAACTCCTTCACTCTAGACAAAAGTTAGGTCTAAACTCAACTGTTTTATTACTCAACTAAAATGTCCACGTTCAAATAAAATAAAATAAAAAAATAAATATCCACTAGACCCCACCACCAACCACATTCATCGCAACTGATCAAGCCGCCACTTGTCTATAATGAATTTCACGTCCTATTCCCATCTCTCCAATCACAATCCCATGAGGTGGCACGACGCCCTCTGTTACTCAAAACAGCCGCCTATCCCCTTCATTCAGACTCTCCTTCAGAACATCAACTTTGACCTCTTCCATCTTTCAACGGTCAAACTTTTCCATTCCTCTGTTTCGAAGAAGCTACTTAAACAGAGTTGTTACGTAATCTTTTATCTCACTCACCCACACCTCACTGCTTCCTTCACATATCACTAAAATTCACCTGCTCCTTGATCCTCCTCTCAAACATCAACTCTAATTCTGTCTCTCCAATGGCTTCATCACCTTCTTCACTGAGTCCTCATTTCTCATTTCCAAACCAGTTTACGATGAATTCTTCATTTTCTGATCTTCTAACTAAAGACGATGAATCAATAAAACAAGGGTTGTTTTTTAACGAACAGATTGAATTTGGGTTTAAATCGAAATTCAAGTCGAATTCTCCTGCTTCATTACCTATTGGTGGTTCTTGTCCTTCTCCTTCTTTTTTCAATTTTCCTTCTGGATTTTTGGATTCACCTGTTCTTCTTTCTTCTAATAATTATCTTCTTCCATCACCAACTACCGGAGCATTTCCAGATCAAGAGCAATTCAACTGGATGGGTAATTCTAATTCAAGTAACAATTACCAACAGAAAGAAATTAAACAAGAAGAAGAAGAAAATCACTGATTTTCATTCCGGCCATCGGTTACCGACACTCAGTTACAGAGTGGAGATTCAGAATCTGATTACAAGCATTACCCACACCAACCAATTCAGACTCTAAGAGAACAGAAACGATCAGAAGATGGGTATAATTGGAGGAAATATGGTCAAAAACAAGTTAAAGGGAGTGAAAATCCGAGAAGTTATTATA
The DNA here is from genome assembly GCA_023531295.1 of Papaver armeniacum. Lineage (NCBI taxonomy): Eukaryota > Viridiplantae > Streptophyta > Magnoliopsida > Ranunculales > Papaveraceae > Papaver > Papaver armeniacum. The sequence goes on from JAJJWW010015668.1 coordinate 9,261, forward strand.
AATGTACTTATCAGAATTGTCCAATGAAGAAGAAAGTTGAAAGATCATTAGATGGAAAAATTACTGATGTTGTTTATAAACCAAGTAAAGATAGTCATAATCATCCTAAACCTCAACCATCTAAGAAATCATTAGCTGCTGCTGCTGCTTCTCAATTCGTTCAGCAACCTTCTGTTTCTTCTAATTCATATTCACAAACTGTATCAGTTTCCACACAAGATAATAATTCCTCCATTTCGGTTGATGACGACGAATTCGATAATACTTCTCTTAAAAGGAGTAAATCAGGAACTACTGGTGATTTAGACGAAAGCGAACCCAAATCTAAAAAATGGTTAGTATTTCTTAGTAATTGCTTATTTTTGTTGAATTTTTTGCAAACATTTTCGAGAATGAATATTTTGGGATTTTGTGTTAATGAATTGTGTAATTGATTATGCAGGAAAAATGAAGGAGAAAATGAGGTATTGTCTGGGTATGGGAACAGCAGAGTTGTGAAAGAACCAAAGTTGTTGTTCAAACAACAAGTGACATTGATATTCTTGACGATGGGTTCAGATGGAGGAAATATGGACAGAAAGTAGTAAAAGGAAATCCTAATCAAGGAGTTACTACAAGTGTACGAGTTTAGGGTGCTCGGTCCGTAAACATGTCGAGCGCGCAGCTAACAATATAAGATCAGTAATCACAACATACGAAGGCAAGCATAACCATGATATTCCTGCTGCTAGGGGTAGTTACAGACATTCATCCAACAACAATACCAGCAGCAGCAACAGCAACAACAGCAGCATTACCAATGTTGCAATGTCTACTAGTAGTAATGAACAAGTGCCATATACACTAGAAATGATGCAGAATTCGGAGAGTTACGAATATGGTTCATACATGAATCAGCAACACAACGTAGAGAATACATTTTCGGAGACTAAATCAGAACCGATGAAAGATGATGTGCTTCTCGAGTTGTTATACTAAATGTGTATATACTAATAAACAGTTGTGGAGTATGGAATTTTGTAACTTGATATCAAGAAGGAAGAAATTAGTGTTTTTTGTTATTGATCAGGTTGTAGGAGTTGCTACGATTCACGTCGTACGTAGGTATTAGATTCAAATATGTTGTAGTGTACATGGAAGTTCTGGACAACCTTAAGTCCTTGGTTTTATAATATGGAATTCTTATTTATTTGATAGACCTGCAAATCGTTCAATTCTTAGCAGATTTTTCTTTTTTTCGGTCTCATGCTGCAACAAAAATAAGGAAATGAAACAAAAACATACTCGTATATGTTTAATTATAACTTAGAAATAGTTTTGATTGGAGAGCTTAAATCCAGAGATAAGAGCAGAAAATGCAAGAAGAAGGAACGCAAAGAAAGTCATGCTAATGGCTGATGCCGATGAATCCGTAAATATGTTATCTGCACCTTCCCTCATTCGATTCGTCATTGGGATTGCAGCTGACATTGCTGATATCAATAGATATGCCATAATCTGTTGGCCAAGAAAACAACAACCATAAGATTATGCTTTATAAAATAAACAAAAAGGAACTCTAAAATTGGTACATTAGAATGATGATGCTTATTTTCACCTGGTCACCAAAAAATCTAAAATGAAAGCCTTCGGCTGCGAGATAAAATCTTTTCCTGTGCGAATTCGATTAACTTGGTGAAAAACTTGAGCCCCACAATACATGATTGCCAGGATTGATATAGCTAAGCAATATCTGATGATGGTAAAAACAAACATCATTATTTACAAAATTTGTATACTTCCTTAAAAATGGGGTTAATGCATTCAAGATATCCTGCATAATGATGCTAAACTATGAATAAAGGAATATTAAGTAATTTACCGGTATTCTTGGTACTTGTCGAAATCCTCCCAATCACCATGCTTATTACTAGCCATGATTACGAATGCAAGGAATGAGAAAAATAAAGTTCCACCTCTGAGAAACAATGAGCCTTTGTTTAACAAATTTTCTTTCTTCCATCTTCGAAGAATGGACGAAATCTCTGTCAATGATGCTTGGCTTTCAACGTCGGCCTCGGGTGGAGGAACTGCTGCAGCAGGAGATGCCTGTGCGGGTTGTTCCACGGTGGTGGGATTACTGGCATTGACCTTTTTGGGAGGGTTCTCTGAAGTACCTACATCGAAACTCCCCATTTTCTGAGGTTGTTCCGATGTTTCACCATCAGAATCATTCACCATTTTACCTGCCAAAATGCCTTGGTTTATTGTGGAAAACTAATTATAGAAAACTAATTAAATTTAAATTTGCATCCCATGGAACTAAAATTTGTTAGGCCAACAAATAGCCGGTTATATTTAGTAACTAGTGGATTGCCCGTGCCATAATGGCACGGGCGGAAGCAGGGCTGGCTATCTAATACCTTTATTGGTGTGTCGAGGTCACGGTTTGTGATGATTTTTTTGTGTGAATGTTATTCATGGATAACCCGTTCCATAGTGGCATGATATTGTTGTAAATCTTTCTTTGTAATTTATTTGGATATTTGGGGTAGCGGTGGTGATTGTCTTGGTGGAGGTGCACGTTTGCTATTCTATAAGCCAAATTTTACCCTCTTTGTTGGTTTTTCTTTGTTGGTTTTTTCTTCATCCTTGAAGGTATAAAATGCATACTAACAGAGTAACAGATATTGTTAGAGATAATGATAGAACCAATGGAGTAAAGGGATTAGAGTCAGTAGACTGGGGTTGTCTAATACGGAGTATCTGTCTAAAATTTGGCAGGGCCGGTCCTGACAGGGAAGCAGGACAAGCCCCACTTTGGGGCATCAAGCCTATGGGGGCAACATAATTCATATGATGTACGCATACCATGTAGTGGTATTCTGCCAGATCGTGTAGTTTCCATGGACTTCCTTGCAACTATTGGTAAGTGCTGCCAATAGAAATGTAAAGTCCCCACTTCAGATCTTGATTTTGAGAAAATCTTGGTTTTGGTCTCTGTCAGTCATTCCCTCTCTTCGTTCTAATAATTGTTCATAAAATGAAATAGATGTTAAAGTATCGGAAAATAGATAGATAGGAGATACCAAGATTGTCAAATCCAACATAATACATGTATATTCCAATAATATCGACGTGCGTTTCGGGTATCCGGTGAGTGATTAGTTTCAAGCTAGATACCTATATGCTCTTTGAATGATCAAATGTTGCATGAAACTATAGTTTCTAGCAGCATTAATTAATTTGATTAGGTTTAATTAATTGGATTAGGTTATGTTGTTCATATCCATATCACAAGCAAAATTACAATAGGGCAACATCTGTTGACTTCACTTTAGGGCAAAAAAAATTCAGGACCGGCCCTGAATTTGGTCTACTCCCTATAAGACAGATTGTGCCAGCTATTTATTTAGTCCCACGTGTCGCATAAGATCTTACTGTGAGAACACAGGTGTAAACTTTTCGTAACAAAATAAGAATAGTGAAGTAAGTTGGGCAATTTTTTCTACAGATAAAAAGAAAAGAAAAGCCCAAACAAACACTTTCTCCTCCACGGCTCCACCTTTCTCTTTCTCTTCGTCTCAAATTTGTTCTTTGTAGATTATTAGGTGGTTCAAGAATTTTGAGTCTTGTTATTAATCAAATTCACTCAAATGGATGAAATTTATTAGAAATTGTGGACTTATAATTGAAGTATTTGACAGAAATTTATCATTAATTCCTTTAATTCAATTAAGGTATATGAATTTGGAAAAGAAAGTGTTGGGAGTGGTGGTGAAGGAGTTGGTGGCGGTGCGACGAGGGACTTGGGGACTGAAAATAGTTTTAACGGTAATTTTGTATTAGTGGTGTGTAGAAAGCGAGAGATCGAAGTTGGTGGTGGTGATGGAAGAGAGTAGGCTGAGTACCGAGAGGTGGAGGTGGAGAAAGAGACTAAGAGAGTATGTTTTTTTTGGGGGTTAATGTTCGATTATTATGATTGCTTTCTTTGGTGAGGGTGGAGGTGTTGGCGCTATGGCGGTGGTCCCATTTTCTCTTTGGTGTTGGTCATGGTGTACGTGGTGGAATAGAAGATGGAAGCTTTTGATTGAGAAGAATTGAGATTAGAGATTTAATTCAGCTGTGTTTTGTTTTTTTGAAGGAAACAGAAAGAAAATGTATTTACCCCTAGGTTGAAAGATTTTAACGAAAAAGCAGGGAGTAGGGTCAAAAATACGGAAGGACATGTTGGTCTTTTCCTGTGCGACGGTGGAAACGGGAGAAAAACCATTTTCGGTTATATTATAGATGGTGAGGAGTTAGTTACCTCAGTTCGATTAATGGAACATCGAAAGTTCGAAATGACCGTATAATGTTGGCTTGCTCAGTTACATTATAGATTGAAGAGAGGTGTGAGCCCTGAGGAATATTGGGGACATGGTGCGTCGAAATATTCAAGCTTTTGGGAAGCAGAAAGAGCCAGCAGAAATGCACGATTTTGCTCGAGTCTCAACTTTTGAGAGATTGGATTTATGCTGGGTTTTCAAATAAAGGAAGGGAAAGCCCATAACAAGGTTTAAGCTAGTTTTTTCTAGAGAAACAAAACTGCAATCAACTGCGCAGCAACTGAAATCAGACTACTATCTTCTAAAATCAGAGTCGCTATTTCAAAGTATAGTAAGTGTTGAGTTGACTAAAGATTACACCTGAAAAGGAAAAGAAAAAATAAAAGGCAAATCATAAGTAAATCTTGAACACGGGCACATATGACATAACAACACCAAAGGCAAGTCATAAGTAAATCTTGATTAGCGAATACAGGCACTAGGGGATGAAAATGAAGCCCATTTACTTTAGGGAATTATGAACGCGATTTTGGGGACTGGTGGACTGGTCATGTTTGTGAGGACTGCGTCCATATTAGCAATGGTTGTTAGTGAACCACCGAAAAAACTAAAGAAAAACCGCTGTCTCACAAGTTTTTGGGCCCTGCCCACTGGGATTTAGCAGGGGCCACTTTTGGGCCCGACTATTTCAATCGCTGTAAGGGAATAGTATAGGGAAAATTAGGCGCAGGCCCAAAAAAAATAATATTCTCATTGTTAGGCCCACAATTAACTTTAGGTACCGTGACACCCATAATTATTTCCGTGACACCCATAATTATATGAAATTATTAAAAATGTCTGCATGACGGATTATGCATCAGGGGTATAATTGGCAACACAACTTGGATATAACATATCTAAAAATCCGCGCCTTGGAATTTTACAAATTTTATATCGTTGGAAATATTTTTAAGAGAGCTACGCAACGAGTACAAACAAGAATATCAAATTTTTGTTTTTCACGAAAAAATCGGAGGTGATCATCATTTTAGGCAAAATTTTGAAAACTTGATACATAACCATTATGCGACCACCAAAAACATGCATAACACATTCTGCGGACGCCTAGCGAATTATGCAAACATTTTCTCCCTTTGCATAACAAATTATGCATCTGGATAACAAAGTTATGCATCTATAACAAGTTATGTAACCATTGTTTTGGTTGATTTTAGTGCGTACATAAAAAAATTGATGCATAATGCATTATGCATCCATATTTACGAATGCATATCAGGTTATGCATCTATTTTCTCGATGCATAAAAGATTGTGCAACTATTTTCTCGATGCATAATGCATTATGCGGTCATATTTTCGGATGCATAACGAGGTTATGCATCCATTTTTCTATTTGCATAACATGTTATGTAGATATTATTGTAGGTGTATGACAAGTTATGCGACCTTATTTTTGTTGGTTTCAATACTAAGAAAAAGTATTTGCATAACGTGTTATCTAACCGTTTTCTAAACGCATAACAAGTTATACAAAAAAAATAAAAGCTGCAGAACGTGTTATGCAACCAAGTTCGAGAATGCATAACAAGTTATGCAACAAATTTTGTAGATGCATAACCTGTTATGCATCACTATTCACACCTCCATTTTCTTTTAAATGCACGTCATACGCACACCAAACCCATTTGCACTTCCATCTCCTTTGCCTTGCCACTGAAGCATAAATTCAATTTTTATTTATTTGTTTTATCGAAAAACCTCAAAGTTTGGAACCAAATGGCTCCATAGACTATCCAATTTCTCTTCTTCCCGATATGAACTTCAAAATGAATTTATGCGGTACTATTATTACTAATCACCTTTGCAAATAAGTCGAGCCTGCAGTGTTGTTTCTAGGATCCTCCAACCCGTACTTAAAACTTTTTCATGATTTCTATCAATACGGGGCATGTTGGTCCTGTTGCTCACTACTTAATTTCACCATGATCAAAAATAACAAAAGCAAACAACGGCGACATTACTAGATATGTGAAGAAATCTGCAATTACATCTAAACTTTGGCAAATGCTAATTTGCTCTTCAGTTTTTAGCCATATTGTTCAACAGCAGCAACAACAGCAACATCATCGGAAATCTGATCCGCTACAGCAACCGTTAATTTTTCCACGGTCAGTTTCTCCTTATAAATCGTCGTTCCGATGATTCATCTTGGCATCAAAACCAAAATCAATTAGATTCAAGGTTTTACAATACTTCTTAATTAGGTCCATCTTCAAACACTTTCAGTACAAATACTGTAAATACTACTAGTGTTAATCAGGCGAAGAAGAAAAAATATACAGATTCAGTATTTTATCAAATTTATTTCATTCTTCTACTAATTGATCTATGATAGCCGATGAACAACCACCACCGGAGCAACATCAACAAATCCCAATTCCAGATCCTCATACCAGATTTTTTGAGAAATCAACAATTAACAGGGCATCAGTATCAACACCATCCCCAATTTCATCAACTTGGTACTCATCGTTAATCCCTAATCTCCGGAAAACAACAGAAGAATCACCGTCTCGATCTGATTCAAACCCATCTGTTCTTCTCAATCTTAAATTTGAAATATCCCACAACCCCATAAATCTCTCCATTTTTCTGAGTTTTAGGTGCCGGTATAGTAGGGAGGAAGAAGAAAAGGAATAGAATATGAAGAAGAAGAAAAAAAAGACAAACAGAATTTTATAAATTATGGGTTTCAGAATAATTTTTCCCTAAAAAATGGGTGCGCGCCTTCATATTTCTGGGCGTGGGTTTCACAGTGGAGGAAATCTGAAAAATGGGTCTCCCTGTAGTTTTCACAATAGTTTTTACGCGGGTTTTTCCACGGTTCACTGAGAATTTTGTTAGGCCATCTATGGTCAAGGGATAAGGAGGTGTCCAATTACTCTTTACTTTTTATATTATTTTAGTACCCTCTTCACTCAAGAAGTCTTATCTATTGTAGATCATTAAGATAGTGTTTGGATATCAGAAACATCAAAAGTCAATCCAAAAAATCATAAGCAAAAGAAGTTTGTATTACAAAAAGTTTTTTATTTTATTTTATTCTAGTAGTCCATCCCAAATTTTATTGTGAACTTCAGACTTTTTTGCTTCTTGAAGTTGAAAAACAACTTCTAACAATGCATCTAAACACCTTGTAAATTACTTTCGGTTCTTAGATTTTGTTTGCCAGTAAAAAATGGGATTGGGGTCGCAGCCTACAAATACATTTTTACCGACAATTGACTAGGTTTATAATCAAAAAACCTAATCGAATTTGTCAGAAATTTTTACGCAAATTGTAACTTACAGTATTGCCTAAGAAAAAATATTTTGATATAGCTCATCTCTTTTCATATTTCAAAATCATGAAAATATGCTAAGTCGAAATATCATTTGGGTTATTAAACTTTAAGTCCTAACTTTGGGACCAACTTTGAGTTTGCGGCTCAGAAAATTTGTGATTAAAGTTTGGGTCCTAGGACTTGAGTTAATCGTGTTGACATTTAAAAAAACGGTTAGATAGAAAAATGACCATTTTGGTTTCTATTAACTAAATAGAAATATACATATAATGTGAAACAAACTCTCAAGAATTTTTTGTTAACGACTTTATTTACCATATGTTATATAAAATTTCATTGCCCTCGTACCAAAGAAAATTAATCATATAAGCTCCTAACCCGGTGCATACGCACCGGCATATCCTAATCTTATTGTACAATGTAGCTTAACTTTATGGCATATATCCACAAAATTAACTCATATATTTTGAAATCATCCAAATTGTTTATCATCCCACTAAATTGGAACGTTTCAGTTTTGATATATTCATCTACCGATTGGATAAATAAGATGTCTCTTTATATTTGTGAATCGACTAGTTTGGAATAGGCAAAGAGCATAGGGCATAGGAGCGAGTAAAATTGAGACGGGTCTAATATGGTGTCTTTTGTATTCGACTATTAGTTGCCTGTTATGCAAGTTTTATGCAAAGAGACGGGTCTAATAACATGATGACTATTAGTTGCCTGCATCCCAAACGGTGTAGGTCTTGTACTGTTAAAAAAGGCTGCCAACGTTCGCTGAAAATTTTACGTAAGTTAAATCTCAATTTACATTCTTCTATTGAATAGAATTTGTTTTATCAAATCTGGAAAAAATTGCAAAGTCAGTTATGGTAATTGAAAACTAACCCTCTCTGCTTTTGGTTCGGTTCGTTGTAATGACTTTTGTTGCAGGTTTTCAGTTCATCTTACTTATCTTTCCTTTGATTGCCTACCAGCTTTCTTCAAATATTGCACAATCTTTTCTTAGTATATATTTGAATATGAGCCTTATTTGAGCCTTTCAAATGAAAAAAAGGTACTCTTCCTACAGGTTTCCACTATTGTAATATCTCCATAACATCTTCTTTACAGCAAGCCACGAATCACTTATTTTACCCTTGGTGGGATTGCAATTCCACACTCAATTTTTCGAACAGTTGCAAGGTGTTGTGCAGTTGTGATGTTAGTCTTTGCACTTTTATATTGCTCCCAGAAGATGGGATTTGGTAAAACCCAAAACTTTAAAGACGCTTGGGGCTGCTTGGTGTCGTTTCAAATCTTTTTAGGTGTCGTTTCAAAGATTTTAAAGTTAAAAATAGATGTCTTTAAGAAAGTTGTGCGAAACAGATTCATGACCATTTGAGGTGCCAAATAGATTGTGATGACTTGGAAAGTGTTGTTGATGTGGCTTTACTACAATCAAGAGTGATTGTGGTGGCGACATGTGGCGATTTAGGGGTCTCTTATTATAAAGAAAGATATGTGTTATAGAATACAAACCAATAAGCCTGTGTAATTTTGTAATGAAGGTTATCACCAAAATTCTTATTAATAGAATTTGGGCCTTTTATGAGCAAATTTATGTCAAAAAATCAACATGCTTTCATTGCAAGGAGATCTATTTTTGATTCAACTATCATTTGTAATGAAATTATTCATTTTCTTAAATCTAAAAAAGGGACTAAGGGTCGGATGGTGCTTAAGTTGGATTTTGATAAGGTTTATGAAAAAGCGGGGGGTCTAACAACCACACCCAATATTTCTCTTAGCAATCTGTATGGACTAACTCCAATATAATTCTGAGAGTACCAACTAATAAAGCGAGCTCAATCAAGAAATATATCGAAGAGTTATATCTCCGTTTCTTAATGTAATCAGCAAATCAAACAGATAGAAATCTGTGAGCCTGATTAATATAAGAAACAACTAGGATGGTATCAAAAACCAATATCCAAGTGTCAATCGATTCAATCAACAACCAAAGTTCGGATTCACAATTGATTGAACTTAACGCACAACCTGTGATATTTCAATGATATAAACAAATATAATGCGGAAAAGAAATAACACAGACACCATAAATTTTGTTAACGAGGAAATCGCAAATGCAGAAAAACCCCGGGACCCAGTCCAGATTTCAAAACCACACTGTATTAAACCGTTATAGACACTAGCCTACTCCAAGTTAACTTCGGACTGGAATGTAGTTGAGCCCTAACCAATCTCACACTGATCAAGGTACAGTTGCGTTCCTTACGTCTCTGGAACCACGCCGGATTCTGCGCACTTGATTCCCTTAGCTGATCTCACCCACAACTAAGAGTTGCTACGACCAAAAGTCGAAGACTTAATAAAAAAAATTGTATCACACAGAAAAGTCTATTGAATAGATAAATCTGTCTCCCACATATATACCTATGAGTTTTGTTCCGTATTTTGATAAATTAAGGTGAACAGGAACCAATTGATAAACCAGACTTATATTCGCGAAGAACAACCTAGTATTATCAATCACCTCACACTAATCTTAATCGATTAACGAAAAAAGATATTGTGGAATCACAAATGATGAGACGAAGATGTTTGTGACTACTTTTCAATCTTGCCTATCGGAGAATAAATCTCGAGAAAATCTTAAAGAAGAGAGTACTCAATCACAATAGAAAACAGCAAGATCAGAACACGCAACTACAAAGAAAATAGTTGGGACTGGCTTCACAATCCCAATGAAGTCCTTAAGTCATTAACCTACTGGGTTTTAGAAAAACCTAAGGTTAAAGGAGAATCGACTCTAGTCGCAACTTGTATCACACAGGAGGTGTGGGGATTAGGTTTCCCAGTTGCTAGCGTTCTCCCTTATATAGTCTCCAAATCAAGGTTTGCAATCAATGCTACCTTGGTAACAAAGCATTCAATATCCACCGTTAGATGAACCTGATTAGATTCAAGCTAATATCTTTCAACCGTTAGATCGAACTTAGCTTGTTATACACAAATGAAATGTACCAACATTTAGATAAAGGTAATCGTACCTAAACGTGTACACTTAGTTGGTTCAAAAATAGTTAACCGAGGTTAGCCATATGAACCTTATTCATCTTTTTCACAACTAGTTCAAATGACTCAAATGAAACCATTTAGAGAGTTGTTCAATTGTTTATATTCTCATAGAAGTATACAAGACACAATTGAAGCAAAATCAATTTTGATTCACTCGAATCATTTCATGAACATTATAGCCATGGTTTGCAAAAGATTGCATTCCTTAATTTATAAAAGTATTAGTTCATGAAGTAACCGATTTTAGAACATAACCTACTCAAGTACGCAAATGGTTACGCATACTTAAGTAGCCGGACTGAGTTTGGTTTCGCCAGTACGCGAACGGGTACGCATACTTCCAACCTCAGTTGAATTCCGGAACTTGGAGTTACGCCAGTACGCGTACGTGTACGCATACTTAGCTCTCGGACTTCCATTAACTAACCAGTACGCGTATGTACGCATACTATGGTTCCCAGACTTGGACCTTACACAAATGTGAATACACACACTATGTTTATATCCAATCATGGTTGCATGTTCTAAACTCTCATTTCAATCATTGAAACATTCTTAGAAGATGACAATAGATATCTCACACAACTATTAGCGTAAAAACAATTTTCAAGTGATCGAATGATCAATACGAAACATTCCGAGTCTACACCAAATGATTGCATCACACAAATCATGTAAGATGTTACAAGGTGATTTTCACATGATCATCTTTTAACTTTCGTCAAGAATAAAAGATGAACTTGGTTAAAGCGAAAGCTTACCAACACATATTTCGAGAATTAGATAAGCGACATAAACTCAACTCGAAATATCAAATGTGTATAATTGAAGTCTATATAGCAATACGACTTTTGTCTCAAATAGGAGATAGAGTAGATATACTTATGAGTGATAGATGAGTTCAAGTCTCCATATACCTTTTGTTGATGAAGTTCCACAAGTTCCCTTGAGTAGTTCTTTGTCTTCATTCGATGAACGTCGTGAAGTCTAATGCTAAACTACACATTCTATCCTAATCCGAGACTTAGCTATAAGTAGACTAGAAATCAAGACTTACAGTTTTGGCAAATAAACTTGACAAACAATCTTGAGATAGCAACGCTTGCGAGTTCGACCGAGTAATGCTCTAACAATCTCCCCCTTTGTCAATTTGAGTGACAAACTATTAATACATATGGATTACAAAATAAATAAACTTTGTAGCTTCTCATCCAAATGCTTGATCTCCTTGGTTCTTCAACATTACTCGAAATCTTCGTCACTTCCAAGTATTCCAGTTATTCTGAACGTGGTCAACTCAGTATCATAGTTGTTGAAGATCCATAGCTATAACAATAAGAAAACAGTTGTTCTCAATCATTGTTATACAATGTAATAGTTTTATTACACAACATCAAAGTCCAATTGTATCACAACTTTGACAACAATACTATGGTGATATGTATCACTTCCCCTTAGTCAATACTTCATCTCACGATGAAAATCACTCCCCCTTACATAATGATCCGTAAACCATATGTATTTGTAGTGTGAACTACACATTAATTCTCCCCCTTTTTGTCAATATAAATTGGCAAAGGTACGAAAACTAGTGGGATCATAATGAAATTCTCATAGAGATACTTCATGACTAAAAGAGAATATATCAACTTTGTTTCGATGATTTCACATAATCGAAACTTAGTGTATTCATCAAGGAGTTAATAAAGATACAAGATAACCCCTACAGTATTCCACAACTGCACTCCCCACAAAGATTTGGCAGTTAAGCATAAGTTCAAATAAGAACTCTCCCCCATAAAATGTTATTCCCAAAGGAACAACAAGAGCGACCTTACTTTTACGAGAAAAGAAGGATTTATTTGTACATTAACAAATTACATGAAACATGAATTTGTATCCAGAAAACTCAATTAAATTAACCACAAGAGAACCTATGATTAATTTAATTGGAAATGCTCAACATAAGAAAACTTACAGAGTCACACAGTACTTTAACTTAAAAATGGATCAAGGAAAGACCAATATTGCGGACTATTCAAAGATTCATTCTATTTTTCATCAATATTTGCATAGAGACATATAATAGACTTAATCTTTGCAAACAAAAGTTCATCCTATCTTCGATCAATATTTTCATAGTGACATAATAAGCTTAACTTTTGTTGTCAAAAGTTCATTCTATCTTTCATCAATAAAGACATATGATAGACTTAACTTTTGACCATATATGGGACAATCATAGTTCACGGACGCAAACACACATATCCCATAACAAGTTGCAATATATAAAACCATAAATATTAATCTTTGCAAAATCATCTTCCAAATAAACTTTAGAATTTAAATAAATAAATCTAAAAACATTGCCAGATGAAAATCATTGGCAATAGCTATGTGTACTCACAAAAATTGTTATTCCAATCCCTAGTTATCCTTCTTAAAACACAAGAATAAATTCTCATAAGAAGTTTCCTAGACATTAAGACCTTTGAAAAATTCTTTATCATCCCCGAACTACTTGTCGTAAGGTTCATGAAGATAGGAGTCAATTTCAACAAACCTTCTTGACTGATGCCGAACCAGGGCCTTCTGAATTTCAAGAGTACTAAACACAAAAGCCTTTACTTGCTGCATCTCCTTTCTTATTTCCTTCAACTCTTCAAGAACACCAGAAAACTTCTGAAGATTTGAAGGGACAACCCTTGGTTTTCTCACATTCCTCCTTTTTCTTTTCAAATTTGAGGGTAAAGGAGATTTATCTTTTTCCTTCATGATTAACGGCTTAACAATCACATTAACATCTTTTCCATCAGAAGTCATGATGCTTGGAGTCTCCATAAAAATATGGGTTTGTGAGAGAAATTCCTGGAACAAGCTCTACAAGCAAACTTGTGATAAAAAGATTTTTTTAGAGAAGGAAAAAGGAATGTAGGGTTACAAAACCTTTATACAAACTAAGAGGATTCACGTACGCTCAATTCTCAGCCCTAAAGAAGATAAAATTGTCGATTTTAACCCTTCTTTTAAAGAAAAAAGAAAAATCATTTCAACACCAATTTGTTTAAAACCAAACAAACAAAAGAAAACAACAAAAGAGAAAAACTTTTTTCTAAGACCTGAATATGCTTAACTCTTGTCTCTTTGAAATCAGGCACTTGAGACAAGATGCACGGCCAACACAATTATGCTATGTTGGGGTGAACAATGATTTGTCCACCGTGAACTTTTTAGAAGGAATTCCTAACGACTTCTTCCACAGAATGCTTAGACCTTGTTCTTTTCCGGAGAGGTCTAATTGGTTCTTTAGAAATTAACCTTTTCAGAGAGGAATTTAGTTTACATACCTTAGGCGACTTCTGAACAAGTTTAAGCTTGTTTGCTAGTCGATTTGCTCCCCGTTGAAGTTTGTTGACATATCTTACTTTATGTTTGCAATTGAAACCATTAGAGAGTTCGTGACCCTTAAGAGTACAGTAAGTACATGTCAAGGTGGAGGATGGTTCAGACACCATAGTGGAGCAAGCTGCTAGACAATTATGGTACCTGAAATATTAGAAATATAATTTCCAGTACGTAGAGAAAAATCCATTTTATCCTCCAAAATAGTTGAAGAAGTTTCTCCAGGAAAAATATCAAGATTGATGTGAGTATTGCTACAATTGTCAAAATTAATATTTTCAGCAAGGAGTGCAAAACTTGATTTTTCATCTTCATTTGAATCATAATGATCAAAAATTTCATCAAGAATTGCAGCAAGACCTTTGTTCCCAGTGTATTTTCTCCGATTTGGACACTCGTTGGCAAAATGACCAAAACCTTTACACTTGAAGCACTGTGGCATGTCCTCGTCATCACTATCGTCAGTATCCCTGTTTTTAGGAGGAACACGATTATGGGGTTTAACTGATGACTTAGGTTTATCTCTAGTGAACTGTTTACTTCTCTTCAAAAGAAGATCTTTAAACTGTCTTGTGATCAGAGAGACTGAGTTATCAAGATCTTCATCCGACGAGTAAGTCTCAATAAGATCATCCATAGAGATGCCAACACTTTTACTTTTATCAAGTAATTTTGTGTTCTTTTGTGCTTTGAAAGCAATATCCTTTCCAGATTTGGATACATGCTCATGATTAAAGATCTTTAACTTCCCAACAAGAGTATTTCTGGAAAGCGCATCAAGGTTATTTCCTTCAACGGTGGTATGTTTCTTAAAATCGTATCTAGATGGCAATGATCTGAGAATTTTCATCACAATGTCCTTTTCAGGAATAGTCTTACCCAACGCAAAAGATGTATTAACAATTTCAGACACTTTGTGATTAGACTAATAAAAAGAATCTTTATTATCCATACGAAGGTTTTCCCAATTAGAATTTAGGTTTTGAAGCCTAGATTCCTTTCAGAGATATTCCCTTCGAATACAGTTTCTAAGATATCCCCGGCTTCTTTAGACTTAGTGCACGTAGTTATATGATGCTGAAGATCTGTGGTAATGGCATGTATGATAGCATTTAACCTGTCAAAATTTTGCTTTGCAGCAAGAATTTCGTCTGGTTCATATCTACCAATATCCTTTAGAACAGTTACATTGCCTTCTGTAACAACCGGAGGATCATAGCATTAACAACACATACCCATGTTTGAAAATCACGAGCTTGAAGAAAAGCTTGCATAGCAATTTTCCACCATGAGTAATTCGAGCCATCGAAAACTGGTGGTACGTTTATAGAGATAGCACTTCTGTCCATAGAGTCAAATCGTTACAAACACGGACTTATGTGGTCTTAAACGTGTTCACCTGCTCTGATACCAATTGAAAAAGCGGGGGTCTAACAACCACACCCAATATTTCGCTTAGCAATCTGTATAGACTAACTCCAATATAATTCTGATAGCACCAACTAATAAAGCGAGCTCAATCAAGAAATATATCTAAGAGTTATATCTCTGTTTCTTAATGTAATCAGCAAATCAAACAGATAGAAATCCGTGAGCCTGATTAATATAAGAACCAACTTGGATGGTATCAAAAACCAATATTCAAGTATCAATCAATTCAATCAACAACCAAAGGTCGGATTCACAATTGATTGAACTTAATGCACAACCTGTGACATTTTAATTATATAAACAAATATAATGCGAAAAAGAAATAACACAGACACCAGAAATTTTGTTAACGAGGAAACCGCAAATGCAGAAAAACCCCGTGACCTAGTCCATATTTGAACACCACACTGTATTAAGCCGCTACAGACACTAGCCTACTCCAAGTGAACTTCGGACTGGAATGTAGTTGAGCCCAAACCAATCTCACACTAATCAAGGTACAGTTGCGTTCCTTACGCCTCTAGAACCACGCCGGATTCTGCGCACTTGATTCCCTTAGATGATCTCACCCACAACTAAGAGTTTCTATGACCCAAAGTCGCAGACTTAATAAACAAATCTGTATCACACAGAAAAGTCTATTGAATAGATAAATCTGTCTCCACGAGATATACCTCGAGTTTTGTTAGTCTTTTGATAAATCAAGGTGAACAGGAACCAATTGATAAACCGTACTTATATTCCCGAAGAACAACCTAGTATTATCAATCACCTCACAATAATCTTAATCGATTAACGAAACAAGATATTGTGGAATCACAAGCTATGAGACGAAGATGTTTGTGACTACTTTTTAATCTTGCCTATCGGAGAATAAATCTCGAGAAAATCTTAAAGAAGATAGTACTCAATGACAATCGAAAATAGCAAGATCAGAACACGCAACTACAGAGAAAATAGTTGGGCCTGGATTCACAATCCCAGTGAAGTCTTTAAGTCGTTAACCTATTGGGTTTTAGAAAAACCTAAGGTTAAAGGAGAATCGACTCTAGTCGCAACTGGTATCACATAAGAGGTGTGGGGATTAGGTTTCCCAGTTGCTAGAGTTCTCCCTTATATAGTCTCCAAATCAGGGTTTGCAATCAATGCTACCTTGGTAACAAAGCATTCAATATTCACCGTTGGATGAAAACCTGATTATATTCAAGCTAATATATTTCAACTGTTAGATCGAACTTAGCTTGTTATACACAAATAAAATATACCAACATTTAGATAAAGGTAACCGTACCTAAACGTGTACACTTAGTTGGTTCAATAATAGTTAAGCGAGGTTAGCCATATGAACACTTCTATATCAACCTTTAGGGCTGGCAACGGATAGCCGAAGTCCAAGATCCGTTTCCGAAAATCCGGCATCCTATAGGATTTAATCCGAGATATCGGATATCGGAATCGGAGATTCTATTGGATTTTACCTCTTAACCCTATCGGAATCGGAATAGGCTGCTTCCGTTAGGTTAATATCCGACATCCGATAGCCTAGGGGTGTACTTGTAATTTCCTACCCCTAGGTATTATCTGTCGGGAGAATAACCATTCAACCAAAGTCTGTTTACTCATTTTTTTCTCATTCTCTAACACGGAAACTGAGAAAGAGATCTGTTTATTCGTGATTTGATCGAGAGAGAGGGACTGAGTGATCGATTTGATCATGATTTGATCGATAATATTGATGATCAGAGACTCTCACTCAAGAAGTAAGTCATTAGTCATGAATTTAATCGATTGTTTCGAAGTTAGGTTTTTCTTTTCCCCTAAATAGATTGCGTATTTGCATGTTTGATGTTTGAATATATTTATTTTTAACTGTTAGAATCTATCATGTTCTTCTTTTAGCTTTTTCATTACAAATGAATTCAGATGAAATTACGGTTTTCGATTTGAATAGAGATGACGATTGATGGGGGTTTATTTGATTTGAATTTAGGGTTTTGAGTTGTTTGATTGATTATCAATTTATATCAACCAACGACACCCTTAAAGTTAAAGCTGTTATATATTGTTGTTGCTCCAAACGAATTCGAATCTTCCTTTTAGCTGTAATCTTTGGTTGGCTGATTGGCTCACTGAGTCACTGTGATGCTCACCACTAGTCTAATAATAGTCTTCAAGACATATGTGATTCTGTGAACAACCAAATCTAACTTGTATAAGGGTGTACAACCATTTTCAGTATGCAGGCATTATTAATGTCGTTTAATTTGAGTAGACCTCCTTCAAAATAATCTTTGTTAAAATTGATCTGTATAAATCTTGTGCAGTACACCTACCCTTGTTTTTCATATCCAATTTACCAGTACTTAGAATACTGCCCAACTTCTCAGCTAGTTTTACAAGCAAGTTCAAGGTGAAGCATTAAGAGAGCTTCATCAAGCAATGGTGAGAACTGGTTGCACTAGTATTAGATACAACTATGCATAAAGTGAAACAAATATCCTGAAAATGGTTGTACACCCTTATACTAGTTTTATTGTTAGACCGAGTTGTTAAGATAAGTTTTCTTGTTGTTAACTATGACGATTAACTAGAGATACAAGGGAGTTTGTTCGGAGATTTTAGTGAAGCTTTTTTACCTACTTTGGTTGCCTGCTAGTTTAATTTAAGATTAGTCGATGGTGCTATTCTTTTCAGGGTTTGTAGGTTAACTTTGATTGTTATGTAGTATTTGACTTTTGTATTTTTGTATATTGTATCATGTTGCTTTAGTCTAACTTATGAAATTGGATGGATGATCCATGAATGGACAGTTGTAGAGCTACCTTAAAGTGATAATTTATACTACGACAACACTTGCTTTTCTCTTTTTTTTATCTTTAAAGTTGTTTTGTTTATGGAATTAGGATATCCACCTTTTAGAATATTTAGACTGAATATACTACTGCTTACACTTGCAATGTTCTGTTTAATTTCTTTATGTGTTATGCCTTTTAGAAGTTTGTATGTATGATTGTTTGGTCATCTAATAATTGGTTCATGTTGTTCTCAGAATGTCTCAAAGTCAAAGAGCATTCAATAGAGTTGGAACTTCAAGCTGTCAACCAAATTCTGAACAACCAGAACAAGAAGATCAAAGTGTTGAATGTTCAACAATTGCTTCAACAGAACCTTCTTCGAGTAAGAGATTAGCAGAAGTAACAGATGAAGATCATCCACTTGTTATTGCTTTATTGAAGAAATTGCGTACAACAAGGTCACCGGCATGGGATGAATTCACTAGGAAAATTATTTTACAGCCTGTAAAAGGGAAGTCGGATGAGGAAGAGGCTGTCCTTATGGGTGAATGTCATCATTGTAAAAGGTTGATACATGCTTGTAGTAATCAAGGAACTACCCGCTTGGCTCAACATCTAAAAACCTGCCACGAGAAGCCTGAAAACAAGCCAGGCTAGATGAAGATTACCACTGCACTTAAAAAAGGAGGTAATAACCAAGTTAAATTACTTAATTGGAAGTATGAGCCTATTGTTATGAGGAATTTCATTGCTAAAATGATTGCTAAGCATGATCACCCTCTTAACATGGTTGAGCATTTCTACTTTAGAGAGTTTGTTAAGTCTTTGAACCCTGCTGCTAAAATGCCATGTAGGAATACAAGTAGAGCAGATGTGTTGAGGTGTTATGCTGAAATGAAAGATGAATTGCAATTATAATTAGAGAATTTGACTTCTAAATGTAGTCTTACAACTGATATGTGGACTGCCAAATACACTAAAGATGGTTATTGTTATGTTACATGTCATTTTATAGATGATGAGTGGAATTTGACTGCCAAAACCTTAGCTTACATTGTAGTGCCATCACCACATACAGGAGATGCTCTCTCAGATTTTATCAAACTTGCACTTTGGAATGGAACATAGATAGGAAAATTTTCGCTTTGACTGCTGATAATGCTCCAGCTAATGGTGTTATGATGGGAAATCTTATTAGTTGACAAGATGGTAATAATTGTTTGTTGCTTGGAGGAAAAATGTTTTACATGAGGTGTAGTAACCACATACTGCATTTGATTGTATTGTATGGCATATTTCTTTTGGGTTTATAGTGGGTATTAGAAATTGTGTTAAATATGTTAAGTCTTCACAAGCTAGGAAAGAGAAGTTTGCAACAGCATTAGCACAATATAGATTGTCTAGAGAAGTTAGTTTAGATGTGGACACAAGGTGGAACTCCACTTTTATGATGCTTAAGAATGCAATTAAACTGCAAGAAGGTTTTGAAATACTTAATGAGTTTGATTCTGATTTCGATATTCTGCTATCTAGACAGCAGTAGGAACAAGGAATACAAATTTGTAAATGTTTAGAGGTTTTTAATGATGTTTCAACTCAGTTTGCAGGGATTAAGTATCCAACTGCAAATCTGTATTACACAGGGGTTTATGAAATTAACAAATACATCAAAAGTTGGGAAGATAATAAGTTTGACTATATCAAAAAAATGGGGTTGAAAATGAGAGAAAAGTTTGATGCATATTGGAGTGAAAGTAATTTGATTATGAGCATTGGAGTGGTTTTAGATCCAAGGTATAAGGCAAAATGGGTAAGGTACACATATATGAGAATTTATGGGGAACATAACTATGCAGATGAGTATGAGAAATTCAAAACAGACTTGACCCAAATTTTCAATGCATATGAATCTCAAAAAAGCACTTCAGCTCTTGCTTTCTTTAGCAACTCTGTCTCTCGCATGGATGTAAGAATCTCAGGTACAACTAACCCAGATTATGCTGATTTTATGTTGGAAAATGATGAATGTGATGTTCAAAAGTCTGAGTTAGAGAAGTACTTAGAAAAACCAATTCTTCCAGCCCTGTCAGCCCAAGATGAATTGAACTTTGATATATTGGTTTGGTGGAAGATGAATGGCCCTAAGTACCCAACTATGGCAAAGATATAAAGAGATGTGTTGGATGTTCCAGTGACCAGTGTGGCATCAGAGTCCATGTTCAGCGATGGTTGAAGGGTTCTAACAACACACGGAACTTCATTAGCTCCAGATTTAGTCCAAGCATTTCTATGCTTAAGTGATTGGCTGCCAGACTTATTTGATGCAGGTAAATCTTCTTTTCCTTTACTTAGTTCTTTGGTAATTGTATTGGATTTGATAATTGTATTTTCTTGCTATTAACTAATTTTTAGTCAATGAACATATATGTGATTAGATTAAATGGAGCTGGATAGGTAATAGTCTTCGTGTTTTACGAAGCTTGTAATAGTTCTTTAGTTTTAGAGCTCATTGTTGAACTGGATAGGTAATAGTCTGAGTATGACTAGCTGAACAGTTCTTTTGATAGACTTAGCCTTCGTATCTTGGGTTGTATTATGTTAGCGTGTCGCACGAATGACATAGTGTAGCATGACTTGTTTATAGGGCTTTCGAATGCTAAGTTATTTGTTCATTTTTGCACTTATTGGCACATTAGTTTGGAATACTCAAGCCTCTGTTACAAATCAAATGTTATGTTCCTGCTTGTATAAACACAGTTTCCAAAAGCCTCTGTTAAGTGTGTATGTCGTTCTCAAGTTTTTACAAGAAATGAGGCTAGAGTTTTTGTGATTCTTTGAAGGGTTTCCTGCTCTAAGTTTAAAATATATCTTGATATTTGTGTTTGTTATTCCAGCCTCATTTTAATTTTAGAACTTAGTGTGTTTGCGGGTACTGTAGCATTGGCTCAAACTTCAATGTAGGTTAGATTCCTCCAGAAGAGTTCTATGTCGTAACTACGGTGGAGAACAGAAAAACGATAAGCAAAGTGTATAATATTAGGCCTGTAGTAACTGAACAACCACTGAATTCGACTTCCCTGTCTAGACTTGTTATTGTTAGATATTCGCTTAAAAGTCACTTGTTTCTTTCTTAGTTCAATCTGTCACATATATCTTCTTTTAGCTTTCTTCTTATTTTTCTGAGTAAGAACCTGTCAAGCATTACTAACATCTTCAATCTGTCTGATTAGTTTCTCCCATGCACCACTGTAGACCGCGGGATTACTGGTGATTGTTAGTAATGCTTAAAAGTCTTAACCTTCATACAAATATAATATATAAGCATAGTCTGCATCACTATTTGTTTTTCTTTCTAATTGATTGTTTGTGAATGCAGATATGGAAGACCTCGACTGAAGTTGATACAATGATGCAATATGAAACCAGATATCCTAGGAAGATCATCACTAGCCTGTTGTTGACATTGTTGTTAAGTCTGTGACTCTATGTACAAGAAGACATGGTTTTTTTATTTTTTGTTATTGTGTACTATAGTTTGCAGACTGTTTGGGTTTTTGTAGTGATTTTTTTTTCATGTGTGATGTGACTAAACATTTGAACAAAAACTTAAAACTCTGTTAGATTTCAACATTTACTTCTGTTCCCAGAAACCAGATTTTATCGGATAAAATTCCGATATCCGATAGCTTATCCTTAACCTTATCGATATGGAATTTTTGGCTTCGGACGGATATCCGATAATCCTTAACCTTATCGGTACTGCCAATATCCGACAGATATTTATCCGTTGCCAGCCCTATCAACCTTATTTATATTTATCACAACTAGTTCAAATGACTCAAATGAAAATAGTTAGAGAGTTGTTCAATTGTTTATATTCTCATAGAAGTATACAAGACACAATTGAATCAAAATCGATTTTGATTCACTCGAATCATTTCATGAACATTATAGCCACCGTTTGCAAAAGATTGCATTTCTTAATTTATGAAAGTATTAGTTCATGAACAAACCGATTTTAGAACATAACCTACTCAAGTACGCAAACGGGTACGCATACTTAAGTAGACGGACTGAGTTTGGTTTCGCCAGTACGCGAACGGGTACGTATGGGGGGAGATTTTTAAACCAGGTTTGCATACCCTTCACATCTAAGTTCAGGAATGGGGGAAGTTTTGCAAACCCGGTTTGCATACCCCTACGGCCTGACTTTGTGAACAATAAATTGTTATAACTAAGATTGTTTAGGATCCACGAACATCCATTGCTCGAATCATATTTTGACAGTTTAACCAAGACAAGATTGAACTCGGAATATCTTCTTTGTAATATTAAATGTACTATAATCATATGACCGTCTCATAAGATAGAATGGTATATGCCCTGATTAAATATGATAAGTCAGTCTTCAGATACCTATTTGTTTGGTGAAGATCTCGTAAATGTATTTGTTTGTTCTTCAGTCTTTAATCTTCGAGGATTATTCAGTGATGTCTGCTACTCAACTATCATATTATAATCCTAGTCCGAGACTTGACTTTAGTAAATTAGAAATCAAGATATAATTTTGTGCATCTAACATTGCAACAAATTTGTTATAGCAAAACTTGCGAGTTCGACCGAGCAATGCTCTAGCATACTCCCCCCGTTTCCGCGAAAGTGTTACCATCACTTTTCACTTTATCCTATTAAATACCCATATGTGTTGTAGCTCCAGATCCAATTTCTGGTTTTCGTGGCCCATTGTTATTGTTGTTGTTGTCGAATCTTAAAAATGTAAAAATACCCCATAAGTCTCAACTAATGGGGTTTGCAATATTATTATTTTGTATGATAATAATTTTGTATGTATTATATGCTTTTAATTTACTTATTAGTAAAGTATTCTGAATCTTTGGATTGAAAATACAAGCAAATATGTACAATCCTTACAATCTCTGGAATATCCCCCTAACTATTTTTGCATGAAGTATTTATATATAGCTAGATATGAAAAGTTGCTCGATTTAAGCCGGAAGCAGGCCCAAAAAAGAACACTTAGAAAAGACTTTCAAGAATTTTTTTTTTTTTTTTTTTTTGTGAGAACCGGTGAGAAAGATAGTGACAAGGTTAATAATGTTACGAGAAAGGTGAAACAAGAACTGGTGTGACTCTTTGAAGATTATTAGTCTTTGTACTCAATTATTGTGAATGTAGTTGAAACTCCAGTTATTGTGCAAGAGGAAAGTATTAAGACCATGCTTAATTCAAGGAAGAAAAAACATATAAAAAACCCATATGGTGTTGAGGTAAAAACATAGTTAGATAGGTATTTGATAGATGATTAAAACATATTTGGATAGGTACTTGATGAATGATTATGAACCAGTTAATGGTTATGCCAAATTTGGAATATTGGCTTGGTAGCAAGTCAATAGTTTCAAGTATTAGATACTCTCACAAATGGCAAAGGATGTATTAGCCATGCCCGTGGCTTTAGTTGCATCTGAATCAAACTTGATCTTAGGATAGCGCATGCTTAGTTTACGAAGAAAATCTTTGTCTTCTATGAGAGTTTATGCATTGATTTCTATGTATAAGGAGTTGGTTATGACAACCTATCGCTCTAGACATTCTATGTGACTGTGTATCAAATGATAACTTTAGCATTAACGAAGATAATGTAATCTTTTTTCTCTATTTTGTTTTCTTTACTTATCGATTAAATGTTTTTATTATAAAGACTTTAACATAAGGTTCATTTCTTGTTGGATTTGCAGAATTATTGGGTCTTATGATAGTGCCAGAGGTTTCTGATCCATGATTCTTGAAGTTCATTTCTTTTTGCAATTTTATAAAAATGTTGTATTTTCAGCTTTTTATGTTGACCTTTGCCCCTTTGAACTTTCAAGACACTTACAAATCGGTTGTTTAACTTGTTTAAACTTTGGTTTGTTATGTACTTATGTATTTTTTTTAACTTGTTTAAAGACTTTAAGTAATTACTAGTTAAAAAAAATTGATGTGTATGAATATATGATGCATGTATTACTATGTCAGGTACAAAATTATAGTACTCGAAAAATTGCAGGCGGGAATAAATGTTTCGAGTCTGTTAAACCGTCTGATAGACGCATTTATGTGTCTACTTTGTCTCAATTTTATATATTGTTAGTGCTCATTTTTGTACTTATTTTACTATTTTTTTGTATTTGTATGTGTTTTTGTGAAATAAAGCTCAATGGACTAAAATGTGGAATTCCGCTCGTAAAATGGAGGAAATGAAGTGATTTATAATTTAATGGGCTAGGCCCAAAACGAAGAAGATGTAGATTTCATTTGTCCAATTATTTGGATATGGGAGCGTGGAAAGTGTGGAGCCCATTATGTCGACATCATTTACAAGATATTAAAAAGATATATGGAGATATTTATTTTAATGAAGAAAATAAAAGTGTTAAGTAAGAAATCTACATGGAGTAATTGATGGGAATTAAATATATAAAGAGTGTGGAAAGAATATTATTCTTTATGGTTGGAGTTAATAAAGAATAAATAATTCCCAAATAAGGAAAATTGTAAATGCATGAGAATTATATTATTTGACGCGTGGCACATTCTTATTGGAGGATTTTTCATTGTCTTGACATGTGGCATATTCTCATTCGGTAATGATGTGGTAATGGTGAATAGAAAAGGAAAGTGGATTCCTTTGAAAGCTATAAATACGCTGTGGATACAAGAAAAAGGGGAGGTCCGGAGAGTAGAATTTTTATTTCATTGTTTTAATTTCTCTTTTGTAATAATGGAGTAATTTCTCCGCTAGGGTGGAGGAAGAAACTACTTCTAGCATGTAAGTTTTGATATTTAATTTTCTTTTAATTATTACTCTCCAATTAGTTTTAATTGTCTAGAAATTTTCTATTCTTTATATGCTTCATAATAACTGTTGTGGGTAGTTTAGCTACCGATCTTTTATAAGCAAAGGAAAATTAGGCTTAGATTATCGACTTGAGTCGAATTGATATTTTATTAATGATAAATTTTCCAAGGCATGAGATTGGGTTCAAAACTGCCTTGTGCAGTTTTGAGAGTAAATTAAAGAAATTAATTGTTACAACCGTTAGAAGTGGTGGAACCCGAAACCCTAGTCTCTCTCTCTTTGGTCAACAAAATTATTTTTTCCTTAAAAATATTTTCTTAATTAATCTTAAAACCAAATCTTTATAAAATAGTCCGAGCAACGAATATCTACTTATCACTTGTAAAAAAACATCAGTTTTTGGCGCCGCCGATGGGGACTGTATATAGATTAGGTTTTAAATTATTTTTTTAGTTTTTACTAGTATTTTTTTTCTTTTTCTTTTATCTATTTTACGTCTTTGGGTATTTTTCTTGTATTTTTGGTGTGCAGATTTTTCTTGAAATTAAAAGTGGAAAGTGGAATAAGCATCCAAACAGGTAAGTATCCAAGATTTTATTTTTGTTCCCTTTTGTAAATATTTATATTTGAAAATATTCTGATTTTTTAGATATTTTGTTTATTTGTACATATTATTTTTGGATTCTTTTTATTTTTGGAATTTTTTATTATTATTCATTTTATATAAAAAAACACACGTTGCACACACCAATTGCATCGTCAGACAACCGATTTTAGGAAAACCCGTGGAAAAGTACGATGAACCCGTGCCTTGGGCCTTATGGGAGTTACCAGCCGAAATTCCACAAACCTTAGCCCAGTCTTTGTAGGTATATTCAGCTTAAGGTAACCTTAGCCTACTAATTTTAGTCTACCCTGCATTTGCATGTGCACAAAAAAAAAAATGTCGAGCTGGTATTATAAAGACCAATATAATGATTATTCAACGAATATCTAAATGGACAATATCCGTACTATGCCCGTAGTGTGGATAGTACTTGAGACCACTACCGACCTTCTGAGGGTTATGGTTCATACCATGGTGAACCCAATTACTATTCGCACGTCCACCAATCATATGAACGGGCGAATGAGCAATATTATAATGAAAAAAATGAGTGTTCTCCATCTTTAGAGGATTTAATAAAACAATTGTCACCAGTTCCTGATGAATATAAAACTCATTCCATAGAAGATGCACTCAAACAGTTTCAATTGACAAGTCTTTCTTTACAAGAATCACTTAACAAGTTTAATAAATCTATATGTGAATCTGAAATAATCATGGATAAACGTGTGAGACTCTTAATAAGCGGAGGACCAAAATGCACCTAAGACTATTGCTCATAATGAACTTGAATTCGAAAATAGTGTTTTCAATCTTACCCATGATAATACATATAATTATTCACCTAATTTAGAGGATGAGGTTAGATCTGAATACACTACATGTTTTGATAAGGTTCAACCATATTCTTATTATTATGATGATGAGGATAGTGTCTATGAAGAATTTGAAATGCGTAGTCATAATGACGAGGAATTTGTTACACCAATTGAGCCTTATGATGATAATGTTGTTTCTAGTTCAAACCCTACTAATGTTAATGATTATTCACCTATTCAAAAGGAAGTGGATTTGACTAGAATAAAGTAGTTTTAGACGGTGTAGTATATCATTATGATTACGAAAGCGAGGATGGTTTAGAGGAAAGAGTTTATCCTGAGACTAAGGTTTTAGAGTCTATCGATTCGGAAAAAATAGTCTCTTCTGAGGATTATACAAATGTAGAACCACCTAATTTCAACCTAGAAGAAATAAAATACCAGTTTCCTAAATCTAATAATTTAGAAATTAAGGAAATTGTGACTAGTTTATCCAAGGATATTGACAACTCTAGGTTTGGGGGTGAATATCATTCTCCCCCTGGTTTACCTTCGACTCTTACAAAGGTCCCTAATTTGGGACTTAACATATGTGCCTCTACCATCTTAAGAGACTATCTTCATGCACGTTTTCCTGAACCTAGTTATGTCCAAAATGAAACTCGAGTTGATAGAAACCCATCCTCTCCGTTGATGTGGTTAATCAGGTTCATGATACCATAATTGACTTTGTTGTCCCACCAAGATTTTATTTACCAAATGTGGGAGTATCTCAATATGAAATGTGTCCTTATATAGTTTTTAGAACTAAACCTAATTATTTTAAGAAATTAGAATCATCGACACATTTACTTAAAAATGACCACCATTATGGTCAACTATGTGAGTCAAATCTAATTGACTTAGAAGATCCTCAATTATTCAGGTTATTATTATGTGCTTCTAAGTTCTTATTTGAGTTTTTCTAGACTTTGCAACCGGATCCTTGGATCCTACCAATGAGGAAACTGGCCCATGAAAATATTTTATTCGGACCCTTTCATAGAACTCCAGCCAGAACCACAGCTAGATGTAGTTGTCTTAAAAGGAAACTAGATAAGGGTGTGCTTTATTTGTTCATTTTCTTGGCAAAGTTGCAGATTCCTTTTACTTGTGATAGCTTTATTTGGTTTTGATGACCCTTGAGATATTTCGGCTATTACTTTATGATTCTATGAGGTGACTAATGCTTTCTTAGTCTGGCTGAAGACATTAAACTTAGCACTTCTTGGGAGGTAACCCAATATTCATGCGACACGGTAATATCTTTCCTTAACTCTTTTTCTTCAAATGGTAACAATTCTCCTTGTTCATGCTTTTAATTTTATCTTTAGAACATTGAGGACAATGTTAGATTTAAGTTTGGGGGTATGGGAGAAACTTTTTAGTTGCAATAAATAAACTCCAGAGCCTAGAAATTTATGCTTATTAAGATTGGCACTAACCAATCTAAGTGGATGGAAGCATCTTGATTGTAGGAGTTGAGGAACCAATCGATTAGATGGAAACATCTAAAGAGTCTATTCATAAAAGCACTGAGCTCGGGTGTTAGAAATAACATGGTAGTTTCGCCATATCTCGTTGAGTCCTTTTCACTTACATTTTTTTTTTTTCTTTTAAATATGTTTCTCTAAGTGATTAGGTGGGGCTCACGAATCAAGTTGTTACCACTGCTAGGGTGAAATAGAGTGATTGAGATACATTTAAAAAAAAAAAAAAAAAAAAAGACCAGACCAATTAGACCAACGGAATAAATATTAACACTTGGATAACAATACGTGTGTGTTCTCCCTGTTTCCGTCGCTTAAACAAGCGTGGAACGCAGGATCCACGGGAATTACCATGTAATCTGCTGACAAGAAGCATGCGCTTGGATCCGCAAGATCTAATCATGTTTTTTTTTAAAATAAAAAATAAAAAATAAAAAATTGTTAATGTTCAGTGAATAAATCGACCGCTAGTTCCCTTGTAAATGCCAGAAGAGTTGATCTAGAATTAGGATTATCGACCACTGGTTCCCTTGTATATGCCAGTTGTGTTGATATTAGTCAGACTAGTGTCTCAGTCCATTAGGATAGGTTCATTTTGGCAGTGGCCTTCAGACAGATATAAGAAACACCGTTCACCTAGTCAACATCAAAACCATCTATGTTTTTCTATATCCATCTCTTAATCTATCCATGTGATTTGTTGACTCCGGATATTGATGTCCATAGTGCAACTATCTGAGTAGAGCTCTGTCACTTATATATGAATTTTAGTATGTGGGTGCAAACTCGTGTACAACAATTGGAATTTCGCATCAGGGTACTTCCTCCTGTAGTCAATAAGTATGCCAACCAAGGAGATTCTTTAGTGCCTTCTAAGGTTCTGCGTAAATAGTTAGGGTCTGGAGTAAAGGTTTTGTGGGTACACCTCTGGTAAACCCTCCCGAGACTATAACTTGGCCACTAGGCCACCTAGGGGTTTAAAGGCTTATTGCATACGCTAAATGCAATCGACGATGCCTGCGACAGTGAGTTAGGATTTTATTTTATTAGATTTGCTCGGGACTAGCAAACAATAAGTTTGGGGGTATTTGATAGACGCATTTATGTGTCTACTTTGTCTCAATTTTCTATATTGTTAGTGCTCATTTTGTACTTATTTTACTATTTTTTTTTGTATTTGTAGGTGTTTTTGTGAAATAAAGCTCAATGGACTAAAATGTGGAATTCCGCTCGTAAAATGGAGGAAATGAAGTGATTTATAATTTAATGGGCTAGGCCCAAAACGAAGAAGATGTAGATTTCATTTGTCCAATTATTTGGATATGGGAGCGTGGAAAGTGTGGAGCCCATTATGTCGACATCATTTACAAGATATTAAATATATATATGGAGATATTTATTTTAATGAAGAAAATAAAAGTGTTAAGTAAGAAATCTACATGGAGTAATTGATGGGAATTAAATATATAAAGAGTATGGAAAGAATATTATTCTTTATGGTTGGAGTTAATAAATAATAAATAATTCCCAAATAAGGAAAATTGTAAATGCATGAGAATTATATTATTTGACGCGTGACACATTCTTATTGGAGGATTTTTCATGGTCTTGACATGTGGCATATTCTCATTCGGTGATGATGTGGTAATGGTGAATAGAAAAGGAAAGTGGATTCCTTTGAAAGCTATAAATACGATGTGGATACAAGAAAAGGGGGAGGTCCGGAGAGTAGAATTTTTATTTCATTGTTTAAAAAATTACCTGCTTTACCATTCATGGTGTGGCTTGACAAACAATTTTTAAGTCTCTTTAAAAAGACTACAGCATCATCATTCAGTTCGCCTAAGGTAGTGAAAGCAAAAGTACAGAAACCGTAACCATGAGCTAAACACTTGTCTAAGTACTTCTTGCATTTGCGGGTGACCGCATTGGAGATGGCTTGACCAGGTATAAAAGTACGAACCCCACCACCAGTGAAAGGTGAGACTCCCGTCACATCGTAAAACACATCTTGACCGTTCTCCCAATTGAGTACAAGAATGTCCGCTGGCCTTAAATCTTTGTCGTTATATGATAAAAATCCCAAGGAGCTTCTTTTCGGGCAGAACGCCGATTTATAACATATATCCGCTAGCACATCGCGAACTAAATCATGTCGAAATTTGATTCCAACGTCTTTAGTCTGGTGCGACGCGTGATCACCAAAAGTATCCATCCTTTTGCCGCAAATCGGGACAAGTACTATCTTCATGAAAGAGTGGTATGCCTAATCTGTAGCACAATATGGAAGCAAATTGTCTTGGCCCCACAGATTGGTTGAGCCCACTAATGGGAATAGCCATCAAGTAGTCTTGTGCATGTTTGGATTTGTTACTTTGCCACAAATCGAATCTCTGTCAGGTCATTCGAAATTTATTCCAAGCATCTCCTTCATTACAACATCAAAGTATGGTACCGCAAAGGTGCATGGGATGGGGGCAAGTGTCATTGATGTTGTAGTTTGAAGGAGATAGGCCACATACACATGTAAGTAATCGTGCAAGGCATGTTGAAAGATGGGGCTTGACTCTGAGACATTTGAGTTGTGAAGGATAGTACTCTGCAGCTGGCGTGTTTGAATTTGCGATGCTAAGTAACAGTAATGGATGGTGTCACTCATTGTATAGATGCCTAGACCACCACATTTAATCATGGCAATGTTGCAATACTTATTTAAAAAAGACCGAACCAGACACCATCGGATGTGATGAGTTGTCTCAAGTATTGTAGGAGATGAATATCAAAATGAGTTTTAGCTTGTTGTAGAGCTACTGGATCAGTAGTGCGCATTGTAAAATATAACCTCGATACTCCTGTACAATTGCGCAATAGTAGTAGTTCACTTTGAGGATCCTTTAGCTTCCTAATGGCCGCCATCAGGTCGATGGTCTTCTTCACCCTAGACATTACCATATCATTGCAGAATTGCATGTCCAAGCTTACAGGGCCCCCTAGGAGTTTGACACCAAGTGAAGGTCTGCTGATGTTGCTGGGAAAAATACCATCTGCAAAACACGGGATCTTGGGTAGGCAAAATAGTTGAGTTTCATCGACATTGAGGTGTAGCCCTCTAGTTTTACCATCACTTTGTATTATGTGTAACGCTTTGGATACTTCCAATGTGTCACCAATGATAGTGCCGTCGTCTAAATACCAAGCGTGGAGATCCAACTTGCACTGAGTGGCTATTTTCTTAACTAATGGATGCAAGGCCAAAGCTAAGTAAAGGTCCAAGGGGGTCTCCCTGCTGAACACCCCGAGCCGAAGATAGAATGGTGTTGTTATAGTACAGTCTAGCCGGAGAGGCGTAGCAAAACTCCACCCACTTAGAGATAGCAGGACACTGGTTCCTCACCTCTCTAATGATGGTTGACCTATCAACTAGATTAAAGGAATTTGCAAAATCAATCAACAACATCGAATTACCTTGTACATGTCCTTTAGTCTCCAAAAGTCTGTTAACGGAGTGTAGAATGCCTTCCCCTCCACAAGCCATACCTACGCCAAATTGATAGTCTCCCAAAAATTCAGTCATACCTTTACCCACCGAAGATGCAGCTAGTTTAGACACCAATCTCCTCCAAATAGTACCCACAAAGAATGGGCGAATGACTCCACCAAGGTTTTAACAATGGGGTAAGAGGTGCGCTTGCTATAAATTCACCCAAAGTTGTCGGGCAATGACCAGCTAGCCACAAATTGACCACTGCAGTGATTGAATGTAAAAGATCTTCTGCGATTGCAGCTGCAGGTCCACTCATGGCATCCAAAAGATGTTGTGCGCGCAACCCATCTCTTCCACAAGACGTTCCCCTAGGAAAGCTCTTCAAGGCATGTAAAACTGCGCTGGTACTCACAGATGTTGCAACAAATTGAATGGGTTCTGGTGGTATGATGGGAGGAGGTGCATATGGGTGCTTCTTCTCAAGGTCCAATAAAGTGTCATCATTCCTAGGGGCTAAGCCACTAGAAGAAATGACCCTAATTGCAGCCGTATAGTGCCCATGACTCAACTTCTTTCTACAAGCTTGAAGGTTAACAACATCTTGTGTCTTTTTCTTGCTTTGTTTGCCTGGAGGGTTTGAATTGGAGACCTCCAATAGCTTTTCGCCCAAAAGTTGTGACCATTAGGTTCACGCCATATTAAAAGAGCTCAGTTGATGGAAGCAATCTGCAACCTCTTCCTAGTTTCGGATCTTTCTTCCAAGGTACATTTAGGGGTATATAAATTGAGGGTGCAAGTAGGCAATAGGATCAAGTGTATCCACGCCGATGGATCCCTGGGATTTTGTATTACCTTGTCAATTGCTGCCTTCAGAGTGCGAGAAAATTTCAGTCTACAGTTTGGAGGAATGCAAGAAACTGTAGGTATGTGTTTAATAAAAATCTGGTTGAGAAGATCCAGCGAGAGGCAAGTAGATGTATGATTAACAACTTCTGCAGATTCGGATACAGGGGTACCTATTCGTGGTTTCTCAATACCGTGAATGAGAAAATCAGCACCTCTCCGTTGGAAGGGCTCACTTTGTAATATCGCCTTGGGTGAAGACGGCAAGCTCTTGTCCAAGCATGAAGGCGCATACATTGAGTGCAAAGCCACATTTGCATATGATTTATCTCTCTCTCCCAAGTATCAAAAACATCAACCCTGCTGTGTAATATTTCTCTACAAATTACCTTGGCTTCTTCTGTAGCATAATGCTTGTCATGTAGATGTTTGCATAGAGAGCTCTTGGAAAAACCTCTTCCATTCCCATTATCCTTACACCCGTCAAAGTTCTTGAAAGGGCAAAGTGAAAAATATTGCTTTGGGATCTTTGGTGAAGATGAGTTATATGATGATGGAGAGGATCTGGGGGGTGTGTGTTGTATGTTTGCATTACCATCTGATGTTGCGTGGATCCGAGTAGTTGAAGATGGTAAAGAACAAGCGCTATGCATGTTTCCAAAACCTAGAAAAGGCAACTTAGTGTGACTGCCCAACTGACACCAAAATATGAAAGGCTAGTAGTTCGGACATTTCGTCGAACAGTTCAAATGCATTTTGCAAACCGGTGAGAGCGACAAAACTCAAATGGTGCTCTGCTACTTCCTTTCTGACGCACCTTCCCTTACACGCGCCTTCTGGGCAGTCTTGAAAAAACCACAACAATCGATCGAAAAGAAATACTTGAGGATATTAAAGACAATTTGTAAATTGTTCCAACTTCCGCTCACTGCACCCAATCGAGAAAATAGAATCTAGGTGACAAGACCACGGCAAACGAATTACGGTAATAAGAATCATGGTAGCAGGAATCACAGTAGCAGGAATCACGGTTGCAGGAATCACGGTAGAAGTAAGAATCACGGTAAGCCTAAGAAACTGAGTGCCTAACAGTAAAAGAAAAAAAGAAACTGATTAAAACCCTTCTAGGGTGGAGGAAGAAACTACTTCTAGCATGTAAGTTTTGATATTTAATTTTCTTTTAATTATTACTCTCCAATTAGTTTTAATTGTCTAGAAATTTTCTCTTCTTTATATGCTTCATAATAACTGTTTTGGGTAGTTTAGCTACCGATCTTTTATAAGCGAAGGAAAATTAGGCCTTAGATTATCGACTTGAGTCGAATTGATATTTTACTAATGATAAATTTTCCAAGGCATGAGATTGGGTTCAAAATTGCCTTGTGCGATTTTGAGAGTAAATTAAAGAAATTAATTGTTACAACCGTTAGAAGTAGTGGAATCCGAAACCCTAGTCTCTCTCTCTTTGGTCAACAAAATTAGTTTTTCCTTAAAAATATTTTCTTAATTAATCTTAAAACCAAATCTTTATAAAATAGTCCGAGCAACGAATCTCTACTTATCACTTGTAAAACTACATCACCGTCCCATGAACCGAACTTCAATTTATATTTATGCCATCGGTAAAAAGTCAACATAAACCGAACCGTACCGAAGGTTGGCCGGGTCTATTACAAAATTAATATTGAGAACCTTACTTGGTGATGTGCATTCCTATGAGGATCTTTATCTAGTTTTTTGTTTTTGTTTTTTTGTTTTAATTTGTCTTATGTGGGACTAAGGGTTTCAATTCATTCAAATAAATGAAAATAGCTCTTAGGCAACATATAGGTCCAAAGTTCAAATCGTACCAAAATCATAAAAATCATTTAATTAAAGTTTGTTTTCTCCTACATTTGTTTGTTGACCTATTTTGCCAAAATATAATCATGTATACAATAAGGAGAAAATGGGTCATTTTCCTAGAAACATTCAAATCCGGGTTAATATGGACGAGTAAGATTTTGGTCTGGGTCAAATGGACGAAAACATTTAAATATGAAAACTGTCTATTTACCCATTCAACTGCCGGAGATTAGATTAGAATCACTGCCAACATCAAAAACCTGTGATATCCTTCACCAGTAACACTACGAACACTAACAACACCATCTCTTACGGTTAATCCACCACCATGACCGCCAAAAAACTCCACTAAGAGAAGAAAAAAATAGAAGAAGAACACTAAAAAAATTCAAATTAAGTTTAAATTGGATGCACCTGGTTGCATTTTGTGTTATTCTTGGATGAAGTCAAGCTTAATCTGAATGAAACTGGTTGCATCTTGTGTTATTCTTGGATGCGTTTGAATTTGTAGAAGATTAAACTGAATCAAACTGGTTGCATCTTGTGTTACTCTTGGGTGAATCCAAATGTATCCAACTTCAAACTGAATGAAACTGGGTTGCATCGTGTGTTACTCTTGGGTGAATCCAGATTTATCCAACTTCGAACTGAATGAAACTGGGTTGCATCGTGTGTTACACTTGGGTGAATCCAGATTTATCCAACTTCAAACTGAATGAAACTGGGTTGCATCGAGTGTTACTCTCCAAATTCAAACTGAATGAACCTGGTTGCGTCTTGTGTTATTCTTGGATGAATCTGGACTCATTCAGTTTAATCAAAGATGATCCTGATTTCATCTAGCTTTAAAAACAGATCCATACTTCATTGCAACCAACCCATCTTCTTGTCTTCTTATGCAATACTCAGACAAGTTAACACAACCACAACCATTTCTCCTTCTTTTGAAATCAACAACGACATCTAAATCTTTTATTACCGCACAACACATCAACACCACCATTTTCAAATTCAAATCATCTTATTCTTTGTAATACAAACTCAATATTCACCAAAAACCCTAGTTCCAATTTCTTCCCAATTTTACAGCAGCACACAAACCTCTTCTTCTTCCTTGTTTTCCTGTTCAAGAACAAACCCGATTTAATCTCCCTCTCCTTCTCCTTCTCCAATTTTGTGTACGGGGTATCCCTTCCTTAAACCATTATGGGGAGGTATCCGTATGAAGATCGCCAAAAGTATCGCCAATTATGTGGAACTAGTATGGTTTCTGTCTTTCTTTCTGAGGTCATAGACATGGGCTTTCAGTTGCAAAGAACAATAAGTATATGCCAACAACGCCAACAGGCAACAGTTGTTTAAACCTGACATACTAGCACGAAAAATACGTAGAAGAGTCTCACATGTACAGCTAACGATATGAATATCATGATGAGACCCTGAGAAATGACTTAATCTTTTGATTTTGATTTTTCTATCCATGTAAACCCATACTGAGTCACTGATGCTTATTCTCGTGATTCTATACTAGACTTTATTTAAGCTGACTAGCAGCAGTAGGACCAGTAAAATACTTGGAAGAGTCCAGGACGTTTTCCTTTTCTTTGTCTGTGTATGACATCTTAGAAAAATACTTGGAAGTGTCAAAAACTTGGTGGAATCGACCCGTAAGGATGAGAGGGAATGGGTATATTTTGCTTGAATCAAGTGACTCTAATCACTTCTCGCAAACCATTTTGCGCTTGTCGCCAATACCGACCAACAGTTTGTTTAGAAGTCTTACATTGCATGAGTAATGAGGTTCATAAGTTCTGGGCAATCCAACCTTTCCCAGCCGAGAGTTTATAGATTTCAATGTGATATCAGAACCTGCAATTTATTATAAAGCCCATTTTGCAATAAGAATTTTCATAAGAATTTCAACATTTCACCAACAATGCACACCTAGCTTCTCAACCTCATTTAACCAGCCCGGAACTAGTTAAGTGTTCCCTACTTAAAAATCATCCACTCAAAATAGCTTCGCTTTGGAGGTTAAAGTTTCCAAATGATACATAAACAAATACTTTGGTTTCTTTTGTTTCCCCTTCAGAACAATCGTGAAACAGTTTCATTTCCAATCAGCGGTGTTCAGATTGGGGAAGGAACAAGGATTATTAGATAAAGAATTGTTCAGGCAAGGAAAATATGCATGCCAACAGGAGATCTAAAGCAATAAACTAGAGTTTGAAACCAATTAATAGTTCAAAGAGATGGACCCTTTCGCTACTTTAGCTTTAACTTAAGCATTAAGATGCTACTTTGAATTTATTTATGTCCTTTCATTTCCCTTTTGTTGGGTTCATTTGATTCTCGTTTTTGGTCATTAAAGTATCTATTATTGTATTGAATTGTTTTGTACTCCTTTTCTTTATATGGGTAAACCCCATTAATCACTTTACTTTGGTGTATTGAATTTTTGTGTTCGGTCGTAATCAAAAGAAAAGGAGAAGGAAAGAATTTGTAAGCTTTATGTATGTAAATTCGACAAATTAAATAGGCTTGTTTTGTGGCTTAATTAGTCGGTTTGATATGGCTTTCCACATCTCGTTTTCCATTACAAAGTGTAAAAATAAAATAGGAGGATAAAGATAAGGTTGGAATTTAGCTTTTCTAATTTGCCCACTTAACGTCAAAAAGGATCTCCATCTGTCTATGAATCTATGATTATGAAGTAGTTTACAAGATTGTTATTTTGCTTATGTGTGACTATTTCCCTTCGCTCTCAAGTTCATTTTTGATCGGCCTTGGCTTTTAAATTTTTACTCATTCTAATTAGTGGGACTTTTGACATTTGGTGCGAGAGGCTCAATGCATGCTTAGAATCCTAAGAACATCATGTTGTTCGAACAATATCAAAGAAGATTGAATTGAGAAGGATTGTAAAGTTATTACTGCCAATGCTAGTAATGGAGGTATCACGTTATTGGGAGGGTACCAACTAGGGCTGTCAATGGGTACCCATTATCCGGGCCCGTTAAATTCGGGTCCGGGTCCTAAAGTTGGACTCATTAGCAACTTAGGACCCGACGGGTAATTACCCGATTGGACCCGAATGTTAACGGGTCCAAACGGGTAACACCCATAGGGTACCCGCGGTAATGGGTACCCGGTTATATATCCTTTGTTCATCTTTTTAGCAAAATTATAAGTATTTTGCTAGTTTCGGCTTTGATTTTTTTTTCTTTCCATTTTTCATTTTTTTCTTACATTTAATCTTTATTTAATACATTAATAAAGAAATAATAATAAATTTTTATAAAATAATTTAGATTCAAGTTAAAAAGAGAAAGAAATTAAGTTTTTAAGATTTCCTTCATAGTTTTTTTAATACCCAACGAGTACCCGGGACTTTAAACGGGTCCGGTTCTGGGTCCACAAATTTAGGAACCGCTTTTGACC
The DNA here is from genome assembly GCA_023531295.1 of Papaver armeniacum. NCBI lineage: Eukaryota > Viridiplantae > Streptophyta > Magnoliopsida > Ranunculales > Papaveraceae > Papaver > Papaver armeniacum. The sequence goes on from JAJJWW010015668.1 coordinate 47,055, forward strand.
TTTATAAGTAGGGTCCAGGGGTCAGTGATACAAGGAGGAGCCGGACTCATTGACAACCCTAGTACCAAGGGCCATGATTATGTGATAAACTTGACAAAAGTACCCTCACAGTAGATTAGTATCCTTCGGGTCTGCTTGCAGCGGGTAATTAGCTCGGTTTTTTCCTGTTGTTGGGATTTTTTTTTTTTTTTGTTTCCTGTTGTTGTTGGGATTTTTTTTTTTTTGAAGCATGCATTTTATTAAAAGAAGATTAGGTTACAATTTGACGTGGGTATGTTGTTGTTGGGATTGTACGCTCTTTGAGCTCTCTTACTTCTTGTAAATCTTACATATATTTTCAAGTTTTTTTTTTCTTTTCTTTTTTTGTTACGCGAAAGCCGGACCCAGGCCCCTACCCGAACCCAGCCAGTTGGACTGGCCCCACTGCCAGACCCAACACCGCTAAACCCACTAAGCAACTAATCTATTACAAACCTTTACGGTGGCGGGGATTGAACCCCTGACTTCCTCCTTACTGGAGTTGATGGGATACCATTGAGGTATGCTCTTAGACCCATATATTTTCAAGTTTGCTGATCAAAAAGAAAAAAATAGACCAGTATCATGTTAGGAGGGTCTATTACTCTTAAAATTGTTGGACAATTCCGCTCAGAAAAACTTTAAACTATTTTGGTTAAATTTTTTTATTGACCAATTAAATTTGGGATAACACTGTAAGAGTATGCGAAGATAATGCTATGGAACTGTTTGATCAATCTCTAATCCTTTCCGATTAAAAAGGGTAAAGTTGAGCTATTGCACGTGCAATATTTAGAGGGTGTTTGGATATACTTACATAAGTAACTTTTGGATTTCTAAAAAAAAAAAAATTGGAAAAGTTTTTGATCATTTTGTGAGTAAATTATTTTTGCTTTAACTTTTGTTCCTCTAGAAGTAGAAATCACACCTTATTAAGATTACGACTCGCTCTCTCTCTTAGTACGACTCGCTCTCTCTCTTAGAATCTAAAAAAGAAAAAGCTCAAAACGCTATACCACCCTCGGGTGGTAAACCCCCTCCTAAGACCTTGAAACTACTTTGAATACCACCAAAAATAGCCGTTTTTAGACCGTTGGTAGACAGTTAGGCCGGGTATTTCAAGGAACCACACCGGAAATAGAAATCACTATCAAATCTCAGAACAAATCCTTACCCATGTTGTTAAAGGCGATTAAGAGATCGTTTAATCATTCATATCAATACCTATGTCTACCCAATAAAAGATATCAAATTTTTCCCTATCGGTTTAGATTCGTACATCCTTATTAAGATTCAAAGATATCGGTTTCCATGATTCTAAGCCTTTGTTGTTACAAAGACACCAGTGAGATAAAAGACCCTGAATTCCTAAGACACAAGTGAGACCGTTGTTACTAAGACACCAAGACGCAAAGATTCAAAGCCACTAAGCCACCACCATTGCTTCTTGACAAAACAAAAAGAATCAAGTTTCTAGAACCACTCATTTCTTGGTTGACCATCTCCAATCTCAAAGATTATTCATCTCCTGATATTCTCATTTCTAACTCTATTTATTTATCCTTCTGTTTTAAACTCCTTAATCTTCTCTATCTTTAATTAATTGTGACCCCTGTTGTATATTTCTTTACATTCTCGTTGTTAATCTATCTTCTAATCCTTCGTATTCTTGCTGCGACCCTATTGAAGCTAGTGAATCCCTGTAATTTTCTTCTTCTTTTCAATTGTTTTTGAGTCTAGATCCCCAAATCTAATTTAATTTCTTCATTGTGCCCTCAGGTGTGTAGCCCATCGGTGGTCCAATGACTCCCCTTAGCAACCTATACAACTCGTTTTACACCTGGAAAAAGAGGATGAGAATAGTGCGAGAGATAAAACCACACAAAAGTTACCTGCTTCGTTTCAAAAGACCAGAAATTTATCATCCATTTCCTTATCGACCGATACATCAAAAACCAAAGAAAATCCCTAATATAGTTAAACACAACCCGTTTCAAAATTTTCTTTCTCTTCCTGCTATCTCCAACTTTGGAACCAATGGGATTTCAAGCCAAGAGGTAAAGAAGCAGAAATTGGATGAAAAATTCTTCAAGTGCCCTAATTCCTGCTCCGCTTGGAAGTCTAAGCTTTCGGGCTTATTTGATAATAAGGTAAATGCTTCTTTTTCTGGGAGTATTATTATCTCAATTAGTTGCAAATCCAGAAGCTCTTCTCCTGCTGGTTCAATGAATTTTATGCTAAACAATTCCTTTGATTCGGATGCAAATCAGGTACCCCGGAACCTCAAAATACTCTTAATTTTTTTCTTGCTTGTTGGTTTGACTAAAGATGATAGGTTTAATTTTGGTAACATGGATAAAATTTTCGTTCTTTTGGAATCCTACTTATCCTTTTTGTGTGCTAACAATTGCCATCTTTCCCATGTTGCCATGAGTATTAAAACTACCTCCGGTTTGCTTGTTGATTGTTCAACAGTGTGTTTGATTATTCCTAGTTGTATCGAAAACATGATTAATGCCTTCGTTGTAGTTCACACCCATCTGAATAGTGCTGTTGGTAATCATTTGCTTGATAAGTATGTTTATTTAGCTAATCTTGATAATCTTAAGCTCAATTTTTTTAGAACTAATAACTTTGAGAAATTGTCTTATCCCCTAGTTTCCTACTTCTGGCAATTTGTTAAGACAATTGCTTGGAATTGCCAAGGATTAGGAAACTACAATAAACCTGAAACATACTACAGCCTTAATGATTTGTTAAACAAGGAAAATCCGGATATTCTTTTCATTTCCGAGACAAAACAACAAACCAAAAATGTAGAAATTATCCTTAGTAAGATCAATATCGAAAATTATTGGATTGTTCCCCCATAGGTCTTTGCTGGGGTTTAATTCTTACTGGAAAAATAATCTGAATCTTACAATATTAGACTACACCCATAATCAAATTAACGCCAAAGTGTTTGACCCGACAATCAATTCTAGCTGGATAATCTCTTGTTTTTATGGGAGCCCGTACAGACCTTTGAAACTAGAATCTTGGCAAATGATTAGAGACATGGCTAACACAATTACTGAACCCTGGATCATAATTGGTGATTGTAATATTGTTCTGCATGCTTCCGAAAAAAATGGTAGATTCCCCTTTAACCAAAGTGAAGCTAACACCTTCTTGAATATGCTAGATACTTTAGGTCTGCATGATCTAGGATTTACAGGCTACCCATTTACATGGAATAATAGAAGAGATGATATAGATTTTACTGAGCAAAGATTAGACAGAGCTCTAGCTAATAATGCTTGGTTTAACGCTTTTCCCCGTTGTAACATCATCCATATGCCCCCTCTGATCTCTGACCATGTTCCTATTTGCCTGAACAACCATGTCAATTGGAATGATGGGGCTAAGCCATTCAAGTACTTTGGTCCTTGGATGAACCATCCTCAATGCAAAACCCTCATTGATTCTTCTTGGAATATCAATATTAATGGTTCTCCTGCTTTTTGCTTTACTAAAAGACTGCATAACATCAAACACATTCTGAGGAGATGGAATAAGGAAACTTTTGGCAACATTAATTCAAATATAAACAATATTAAGGAAAAACTAGATGAAGCCAACAAAAACCTTCCTTCAACTACTAAAGCTAGAGAGCTTACTAGACTTACTTCTGAGTTGTCAAACTGGTATAATATTAAAGAAGAATTTTGGAAAATAAAGAGTAAGGAACAAAGCATAGCTCTTGGAGATAGGAACACCCACTTTTTCCATGACTCCGCTAGGCAGAGATATAGAAGAAATAGGATTGATACCATTAGGGACCATAGAGGAAACTGGTTACAAGGAAAGAATGAAATTGCGAACTGTCTTACCCAACATTTCAAGAACATTGCTACCACTTTGTGAACCCTACGATTGATGATAACTTGATTGATCTTATCCCAGGTTAGCATAAATGATACCGATAATTCGATCTTAGAAACTATTCCTCTTACTCGAGATAAAAAATACTTTGTTTGCAATGGAACCTAACACTAGTCCCAGCCCTCGATGGCTTTCCTCCTAATTTTTTCGTAAAAATTGGGAGACCATAAGTCACGACCTTGTTTTGATGATACAGACTTTCTTTAGAACGAGTTTTTTGCTTAAGGAACTTAATTCAACATTCATATCTCTCATTCCCAAGGTACCCAAACCTGTTACTGCTGCGGAATTTAGGCCAATTGCCTTATGTAACACAGCTTATAAAGTCATATCCAAACTCATAGCTAATAGAATGAAGCCTTTACTTAGTAGAATTATCTCTCCGTATCAATCCGCCTTCATCCCTGGAAGGCAGATCTCGGATAACATTCTTGTAGCCCACGAATTGATACACAACATGAGGAAGAAAAAAGGACTTATGGGTTTGAAAGTTGATATGTCTAAAGCGTTTGATAGGGTAGAATGGAATTTTTTGATGAAAATTATGCGAAAAATAGGTTTTTCTGAAACTTGGTGTAATCTTATTCTCCAATGCATATCAACTACTAACCTCTCTATCATGATGAATGGCTCTTCTTGTGGTTTTTTCAAACCAACAAGAGGATTGAGACAAGGGGATCCATTGTCCCCTTACCTTTTTCTCTTTTGTATGGAATCTTTGTCTAGAACTATTACCCATGCCGAGAATCTCAATCTGCTGAGAGGTCATAGGATTAACAAGCATGCCCCTTCTATCACCCATCTTTTGTTTGCGGATGATTGCCTATTATTTTGTGAAGCTTCTACTCATGCCAGCAACAATCTTGTTAAACATTTTTCGATTTTGGTAAAGCGCCCAGTCGGGTTGATTAACCTTAGTAAATCGGGGTTTTCTTTAGTGCCCATACCGACCCGATATCATGAACGTAATCCAACTGGCCTTAATGTTCAACCCATCCCTCTTAATGATAAATACTTAGGGTCACCTTTGTTTACAAATAGATCTAAGATCAAATGCTTTGAACCAATGATAGGAAACATGAAATCTAGACTCTTAGGTTGGCAAAAGAAAACTCTTACTATCTAGGAAAAACAGTCATGATTAAAACCGTAACGTCCTCCATGAGTATTTATCAAATGTCCATTTTTAAAGCGCCTAAGAAGATATGCAAAGATATTAACAAAATCCAAAGGGACTTTTGGTGGGGGAAAAACATAGAGTCTCCGAAAGGAGTTTATTTAAAAAATTGGACTTCTTTTTGTAAACCGGTTGAATATGGTGGTCTTGGGTTCCGTAATGTCGAACATTTCAATAGTGCCATGATTGCGATTAGGTTGGAGACTTAAGGAAGACCCAAACTCTCTCTTGGCTTCTATTTTTAAAAGTAAATACTTCCCGATAAGGATGTGATGCATTTAGACTCTAAACCTAAACAAACAGAGATAGTTGGATGTGGAAAGGCATAAAGAGCGGTATTGCGCTAATTCAAAATAATTGTCTTTGGAATATTGGAAAAGGAGACAAGATCGAAACTGGAGCGATTCCGGATTCCGAATAAAAAACCCCCCTTAGTGAAGCCAAATATAGACACTGAAGGTCTCAACCATGTTAGTGATTTGATCACTACAGAGAAAACTTGGAATATTATGAAACTTAATGCTTGTTTTGACACCCAAACTGTGAATATAATAAAACAAATCCACATCCCAGTAGACAACACAGAAGATGAGGCTATTTGGACTTTGACTAATGACGGGAAATTTTCGGTTAAGTCTCTTTATAACAATCTCAACTCCAGCAACAACATAGCTACAGACTGGGGACCTATTTGGAACTTGAAGGTTTCGCCTTCCATAAAAATGTTCATGTGGAAAGTTGCGCAATCAATACTTCCCAATAGTATGCGAGTTGCTGCTGTTCTTCCGAGCATTAATACTACTTGTCAACTATGTAATAATCATTGTGAAACTTTAACTCACTTGTTTTTAGATTGTAACTTTGCTTCTCAAGTCTGGAATCATCTCAATTTCCGGATGAGTTATGTGAAAAACAACACTAACACTTGTCATGAGTGGATAAATGGTTGGTTTAACAATGCAGGTAGAGATGGAGTTTACATGGGGTGGGCAGAGTTGTGTAGTACCATAACTTGGCACATATGGAAAGCACGTTGCGACAAAGTTTTCAAAAAAGAAGTACAAAACAGTTGGAGGACAGCTAACACCATAGTGAAATTCATAAACTCCACTATGAATGTTTATAATGCTAACTATAACATTAATCAATGTCTCTATTATGATCCTATGCAGGACCCTAACCTCCAAATATCTAACCTTAATTCTTTGGCATTATCCTGGTTTTATGCGATCTGAGAATTAATATTGCAATATCAATGTTACCGGATATTTGTGATTCAAATTGTAGGATTAACTTTGATTGATGATGCAGGCAACTGCAAAGAAGCTAGAGGGGAATCTTCTGGATGGAACTCAAGAGAGCAATTAGAGCTAAATGGTCTTTGACTGACCTTCCAAAGGGGCTTACGAGCTATCTCGCCACAACATAGAATTTCGGAGCGATTCTTAACCTATCCTTACGTTGATAATTGGAATGTACGCCAAGGCGAAAGAAGAAAGATTTACGAATAGTTCTTATTTTGGAGACCGCAACTCAAAACTTGTTAACTTTAAAGCTATGTCTTTCAATTTGGTTAGTAGATTTAACAATTTTCTATCAGCTAGTATCTCAAAACTTTGTAATCAGAATGTTATCAACACTAGATGGACAAACGAAGACCTAAGTGATTTAATTCAGGAACTAACTAGTAATCCTGAATTCAACTGGGCATTGTATTATCCTACCTATACTGTTTAAGTAAAGGTAGTGATCTCATTTTCTTATAAAAAAAAAAGAAGTAGAAATCAAAATACTCTGATATTTAAATGCACTATTGGCAGCCTCAAGGTAACTACAGTCCGCCCACTCTAGTGTTCGGATACAAACATGTCAATGGTCGGAAATCTAAAACAACGATTCTACTATCTTCCTCGTTTTGTATCCAATCCGAATTGTCAGTTTCATCTAAACCGTAAATCTAAATTGTAAACCATTTTGCATTTGGGATGAATTCAGAATTTCACATAATTTAGCGGTGAACAATATAGATATAACCTACACCAAGCAGCTAATTTGGGAAATTGAAAAATAAAACGTGAGTTTTGCCGAGGGAATTTGGGAAATTGAATAATAAGATTAAGTTCATTTTCACTTACAATTTGATGGCAATACGTAGTTCTGCAAGATAGAAAATATCAGTACCATACCATCAACATGGGCGCCAAACCCTAAGGACATCAGTAGGCTACTTTGGATACGTTAACAAGTTATTCTTAACATGTTATAGGCAAAGGTGTTTCTAATTTGCCCGTGCATGGAAAATCAGTATTGACTAAGGTAAGCACATTATTCGAATAACTTTTTTTTTTTTTTTTTGAGTCTCACCTGAAAAAAAAAAAAAAAAAAATTGAAAAAAAAAAAAAAAAATTAGAACGCAGGAGAGAGAAACTCCGGCGATAACCCAGGCGACAGAAAACCTGCGTTAAATTTTTCTTATTATTACCTTCATTCTTCACCAGCTCCCTCCATCTTCATTCCCACTAGAATCCTAGAAACTTCCTGCATCGTGCGGCACCTTTTTGCTTCAAAACCTCTTCCGTTTTGGTTCATCCTGGAACGGTTAGAGCGGTTACCTTCATCTTCATCCTGTCCGCACCATGCCTTGCACAAGACGATCATCTTCCCAACCTTCACCATCAACTGCCACATTATCCCTTGGGGCAGGTTGTTCCTCCTCTGCAGGTCCTTCTGCAACTTTCAATGCAACACTGTCCCAAGAAATCTCTAACTGCAATGATAATGACGATCTGCTCTGTCACTGTCCTTTCCAACACTTTGATGGATGCAACGATGGAGTGGGTGGCAAGGGTTACGTTAAAACCTACATTCTCAAACATATACATGACAGACACTCTTCATCCCCAGCCGCCATATCAACCTGCAAGGAGCGTATCCGCACTGATTTGGGAGTTTATATTGCTTGGGAAAAGGTTTTACGCCAACTCAAGATGTGGCTCTGTGTTCAATGCTTCCAATGTTACTCATGGAAGAAGCCTTGTCGTGATCATAAGTCTGGTGTGGTGAATGGCCCTTTCAATGGTAGAGGTGCAGACTTCTTAATACACGGTGCTGATAAACCCCAACCAAACATCCCTGCTAGCGATGCCTGTACTGCTGAGGTTGGTGGAGCGGTCTCTGATATTCCAGGGGTTTCCGTCGAAACACTCAACCTGATTTTCACAAAACAGATCACTACAATCTCTAGCATTCCTCCACATTGCAGGCTAACGTTTTCCAGAACACTCAAATCCTCTTTAGATAAAGTCCTAGCAAATCCTAGTGACATTTCATCATGGATTCAGCTACTTCTACTACCCACCTGCACCCTCAGTTTATATGTTCCTAAAAACACATCAGAGGAAAGGTCCGGTGCTAGAAAGAGGATTCAAACTGATTTGGTTAGCAGGGCTCTGAGTGTATGGAGAGAACCAAATGGATGCACATCACTAGTTCAACAAATCCTAGAGACTAACAGGGAGCTCCAAAGAGGCAGGAAGGACAACAAGAAGCGGAAGACCAACGCTCAGGCCTGTAAGAAAAAGCTAAGTCAGGGTCATTACACTGCAGCCATCAGAATTCTATCTTCCAACGGTGTGGCTCCCTGCAATGCTGATACACTGGCTGAATTACAGCATAAACATCCGTTTGCACCTCCTCCATCTGTCCCTACAAAGAGTTCTAAAGCTGCACCAGTCACTGTAGATGGACCGACTGTCTTAGCTGCCATTCGTAGTTTCCCAAAAGGCACATCCCGTGGTCGCGACGGGCTTAGAGCTCAACACCTTCTTGATGCCTTAAGTGGCTCAGCCCGCCAGCAGTGTCGGATGACCTACTTGCCGCCATCGCAGTGTAGCAAATCTCGGCTAGTCGTGAATTGTCTCCGCCGCATTGGGCGAATACATAGCCAGCAGTGCCCCACTAACTCCTCCTAAAGCCTCGATGGCGGAATTCGACCAATTGCTATTGGAACGATCCGAGACAGCTATGCTCCAAATTGGCGAAGAGGTGTGCGAAAAGAAATGACGGCATACCTTGGAAACCACCGGTTCGGGGTAGGTATTAAAAGTGTGGGGAGAAAGCATACTACACTCTGCTAATAGACTCCTTGAAATGCAAGGTACACAACACAACCTAACTATGTTACTCATCGACTTCTCAAATGCTTTCAATCTAGTTGATAGGTCGACCCTCATTAAAGAAGTCAGAGCTAGATGCCCTAGTATCTCCCACTGGGTCGAATTTTGCTATGCTAAGCCTGCAAGGTTGTACTATAATGAGTCTATTCTAGCATCTTCGCAAGGAGTGCAACAAGGAGACCCCCTCGGTCCTCTTCTTTTTGCACTAGCTCTTCACCCTCTAGTGTGTAACATTGCCAGCAACTGTTCCTTGGACCTACACGCTTGGTACCTTGACGACGGTACCATCATCGGAGACACATTGGAAGTCTCTAAAGCTCTCAAGATTATTCAACGAGAAGGTGGTTCAAGAGGGTTGCATTTGAACATCCGGAAAACAGAGATATTCTGGCCATCGACGGACCCTAGATGCTTTGAGGAAGGTGTTTTTCCTGCCAACATAGGTAGGCCTGATTTGGGTGTAAAAGTGCTCGGAGGACCAGTCAGCTTAAAAAACCAATACTGCAGTGACTTAGTGACGCAACGGTCGACAAGACTATCAAGCTTATGGACTGTGTTAAAACACTTCAAGACCCACAATGTGAGCTCTTGTTATTACGCAATTGTCTTTGGAGTTTCTAAACTCTATTTTACCTTGCGAACCACCAGTCCTCGAGTTTTACATACAGCAACCACCCGTTTCGACCAGCATCTGATGGAGTTTTTAAGATATTTAGTTGTAGGAGACGGCGCAGGGAATGGGTTTCTCCAACAACGCTTATCGACTCTACCCATCAAAGATGGCGGCTTAGGTGTTTATACTATGCATGACACGAGCCAATACTGCTACTTAGCCTCTGGATCCGGACTTACGCTGCGGCGGTCCATTTTACACTCCATCGACCACTCAAGACCTTGCCTCGAGTTACTGTGGATGCACTTTCTAATTTTATGCAAACTGCAGTCTTTCCGCCTCTACATTTGACATCAATACCGTCGCCCCACAGCCAATGAAAAAACTGGCGGCTTTGTATTTCGATGGTGTGAAGAGGGAACTCCCTGACAAGTTTGCATTATCGCCCCGCAGATGCTATCCTATGGCAGAGTAATAATATGAAGCATGCGATGGACTTCTTGAAGGCCATCCCTATAGCGGGACTCAACCAGACTATCGCTCCCCGGCAATTCAGGGCAGTCATCCAATACCGACTCGGCAGATACCGCTTTTCCCAACAGATAGTGTTTGTTCCGTTGTAAACGTGACATGGACGTATTTGGCGATCATGCACTCATTTCGCGCTAGCGAAGTCCGCCTCAAATTTCGCCATGATCTAGTGAGAGACGTTGTTATGAACATCCGCTATGAGAGCCGGGGTCGCAGTTGTGAAGGAAGCGACTTTAGGCTTCTTAGGCGATAATTATGCCCCAAGGCCAGGTGATATACTTGTTTATAACTGGATGAACGGGATTGATACGTGTTTCGATGTTACAGAGTTTCGCCTTTTTCCGAATCGGTTACTGTGACTTCACACCAGACAAGCCATTTCAAATTAGTAAGACGCAAGCACAACAAATACTTGGATATCTCGCAAATCCCATGGCTACGACTTCGGCGTTCTAGCCTTCACAACCTTAGGGTGAACTTGGGGAGGAGCTGATCACGTTCTTGAAAAGGTTAAGGAACCGCCAGTTAATTTCGATGCTAACAATAAAATAGGTGGTTCTTTATTTCATGTGGTAGGTCTAGCTATCCAAAAAGGAGTCGGAGCACAGTTTGTTGCTCGGCTCCCATCCATTCATGTACAAAACGACGATGTTTGATTTTCTTTAATAATAGCCCCCGGTGGCACTCTTGAGAGAGAGAGAGAGAGAGAGAGAGAGAGAGAGAGAGAGAGAGAGAGAGAGAGAGAGAGAGAGAGAGAGAGAGAGAGAGAGAGAGAGAGAGAGAGAGAGAGAGAGAGAGAGAGAGAGAGAGAGAGAGAGAGAGAGAGAGAGAGAGAGAGAGAAAAAAAAAAAAAAAGAAGTTTGACCAACTGCAACATGGTTTACAATGATCCATCATCCCATCTATCATAGATAGGAGCCAGCTACGGAGAAAAAACCTAAATTTTGATGTCACATGTGTAATAATGGCAGATGATCCCATGGACCCCACACTATCTCACGTAAATCAACAGAAAGTCCATCCATTTTTCAACTAATTTACGCTTCCGCCACTAGTAGTTATCCACCAAGAACTGTTCAGTAGTCAGTGAAGTACAGAACAAAAGCTGAATTTTCATCAAAAAGGTTAAATTGTACCAGAAAATAACCGTTCTTGCCGGTTAAACTATCGTTTTGCAGATTTGACCGTTATCATGTGAATCAATGGCGTGGGTTCGTCGGACTGTTCGTGTTGGAACAAATAAGGTACTTCTGTATTCAGGAATACACCCTGTCATATCACATGGGTGTTGTTCTCGTGTAAATTGGCAGTGTTTTCATTGGGTCTACACTTGTGTTGTGGGCCCCACCTGAAGATTTAGGTCCACTTTCTTCTGCTACAAAATTTTCCCTATGGACAAAATTAATTAATTAAGCAAAATAAAGTACTATTATCACTTATCAGAGGCGCACTAAATTGATCATTAACACACGTGATTCACCGACTTGGGTTTCCCGAACGGACTTCTTTGCTTCCAAAATTTCTGACATAAAATGAATTTTTAATTTGTAGTTTACCAAAATTATGAAACAAATTTAATGATAATATTGAGTTAGTCATAATTCCATGATTTTGTCTGTTGAATAATAAAGTAAGAGTACTGTCTGAAAGGTCGAGCCGTGAATCACTCCACCGTTTAATATACATGGCGTGGGGAAAGATAACAATGTCTAATTGGATTGGTAATTATGAGCACAAACTTTTTTACTTTCAGTAACAGATGGGCCGAAGTTCTAGACAAGTTTGTTCCAGCGTGGTAGAACTAGAACATTAGAAGCACAAATGGAATTTTGGATCGGGTAATAAAACGGTGCATCCAGCTAGACCGCTTCTTCTAGTTCCTCAAACATGGCTAAAGTGCCTTAACCGCTAAAGCTTAATTTGTACTCCCTCCGTCTCTAAAAGATAGGCAAGTTTGGTTTCACAAAAAATTAAGAAAATCAATCATTATAGCCACTTTTTCACGTATTTTCCTAATCTATCATTGGTCCCCTCTCATTTGTTATAAGAGAGATAGGAGAGAGAAGTGGTCCCCCTTTAATATTAAGAGAGAAAAGAAAGAGAGAGAAGTGGTCCCTCATGTGATACTAGTAAAATCATAACATTTGACTTTCCACATATAAACAAGCCTATTTTTTTAACATACCCAAATAAGGAAACTTGCCTATCTTTTAGAGACGGAGGGAGTACATTTGTAGTTTTTTACTAGAGAAAAATAATAGAGGAAGGATACATTCACACTTTTATTATCACACTATCTCACACATTGGACGTCATTTTTGCGAATTAAAACCAAACCGTAACGTATTTGAAGCTAATATTTTGAGGATATGTTCCTCTTACCAAGTTATACATGCCTACCAAAAATGAGCACATTCGAAATATAAAACCTCACGATCTACCGGTCTAAATTTCGACGGCCAGAAACCCGCAGATTTTCAACGGCTCATTTTCAAAGTAGTAGATGATGATGTTATACGTCTCGGAATACGCTCATTTTTGGTAGGCATGTAGAACTTGGTAAGAGGAACATATCCTCAAAATATTAGCTTCAAATCCGTTACGGTTTGGTTTTAGTCTGTAAAAATGACACCCAACGTGTGAGATAGTGTGATAATAAAAGTGTGAGGGGATCCCTCCTCATAATAATAATAGAGAAAAATACACAACGAAGCCGTATATTCATGACTCGAAAGATTTTTCAATTCTTTTTCGGTTTTTACTAAATAATAATAAATTTTTTTGAAACAATCAATAAACTGGGTTTACTAAATAATTGGTATAGCAAGTCAATGAATTATGCCTTCAAGGTAATGTTTTGAAAACCATACTGGTCATGGAAGCGGAAATTACTGGGTCAGAGTTATGGATATAAAGGGGCATGAAGCTTAATTGTATTTTTGTAGTTTTTACTGATGGAACATTGGGTTATAATGGAGGCAAAAACACATAGAGAATTGGTGTATCCATGATTTTAAAGATCTTTCGATTCTTTTTCGACTTTTCCTAAATAATTGGTGAGTACAACATGTCAACGGATTATGCTTTTAGGTTGATGTTTTTAGAACCAGACTCAATGTCGGACCAGAAAAATTATTGGGCAAACCACTTTTGCACCTATTAAGGGCATGTCAAAGTGGCAAACATTATTGGCTAAGTGCTATTTTTTTGAACCAGTCAATATGGACTATCTATCGAGCGGTAGAGTCTTGACCACTTGATAGACTACGCCGTCCGGTCAAGTCTACCTCGCCAACGGCCTAGACTTGATCACTTTTATGTCTACGTCGCTCGGTTATACTTTATCCAATGTCTACAAACCCATCACCCTATAAATACTTAATTTCAACCTCATTTCAACTCACATCTTCTCTGCACTTGTCAATCTCTCACTCACATTTGTTATAATCAAACATAAAATTCACCATTTTCACTCTCGTCTTATCTACAATTCACTATTGTATAATTTTCTTTAATATGACTTCTTAAATTGGTCGAAGTAACAGAGCTCGGAGTGCAATATTTACAATGGCAAAATTTGGATGCATTTGCAGGAATTATGTTTAACTTACACAAGATAATAACAAAAGTGCCCAACAACGACAGTGCGTCTTATGTGAAACCATACTTCAGAAATTTACAGAAGAAACAACGAATCCCATAAATCGTGGTGCACGAGGGTTATCAACTCATATTTTGTGATTAACATAGATATGATGCAATTTGTGACTTTACCATGCGATTTCACCGAGAAAGAATGATTAGTGAAACCAATGAGAGTGTGCTAACTAGATCGTATCGGTGGTGGAGATTGGGAAGAAAGATCACTAAGTGGCATCCCAACTGATTGACACATATTTGTGTCTTAATTAGTCCTGATAATATATATTGTTGGTGCTTATTTTTGTACATTTGGGTATTTATTTTATTTTTATAGGTACATGAATAAAATGGGTTGTGACTCGAAAAACGTTTAAAATTGGGCTTGTGCGTAGAAAATATGGACTTTGGAAGGGAACAAAGATTGAAGCAAATGGGTCGAACCGTGGACTTAATTGTAACAATGTCGACACCTTGACCATGCAAATTTATTCTTCCTTTTATCCCATTAGGAAAGAATTGCCTACATGCATCACAAAAATAAATATGTGAAGATTTGGAGATTTGAGAAAATAAATGGCATGCATGAGAAATAATCCAAAATATTCTCTTACATATTGGGTATTATTTTCCTTTAAATGGTGAAGGGACGATGTGGCACACTACAATTAGGTAATTGGTTTATCACTTAACACATGGCAACCTTCTACTGGGTTGATGATGTAATGGTGGGAATTAAAATGAAAGGTAGGATTCTTCTAGCTCTATATATACCGTGTTATACATTCAAGGAAAGGAGGTCGGTGTTCCGAAAAAAGCTGTAGTTTAGTTTTCATTTTTCCTTTTATTTATTCTTCTTTGTAATGGTTAGATAATCTTTCTGCTAGGGCTAAGACTAAGCCCTATGATGTACGATGGATAATTCTACAATACTTTTTATAATAATTCTCTTGATCCTAATTCTCGTTTAGTCATGATGATAACTCTCTTCATGTGTCCTCATGTTTTAATCACGATTTTATTTTCTTCTTAGAGATCAACATTTTAAATGAAGAGAGTGGTCAGTATTTTGAGAAATATAATTGAATGTAACGATATATCTTCCGAGGCGTACAAATCGGTCCTAAATCGTCTCGAGTAATATTTTGAAGAGTTTTGTAGAGAGTTATAGTTGAATCATCTGGAATACATAATAGTGGTGATGGTCGAAGCCCTGTGTTTTTCTTTATTTTCTTATTATAGATTTACTTAATTTTTATCTTATATATTCTCTTTCTCACTTTGTTTAATTAGAAATTAAAGGTAACAAATTTAGTCCATGTGGAACGAACCCGCATCTGTATACTGTCCAATCGGCAGCCGTACGCTTGCGGCACACAATTAAAATCCCATCAAGTTTTTGGTGCCGCTGCCGGGGACTAATAATTGTTATTCTTGATTTCCTTTAAATTTTGTATATATTAGGCTAGTTTAGATTTTATTTTATTCCTTTTATTTTCTAGATTTTAATCTTGGTATTTTTCTTATTTATTGTTACAGATTTCATTGGAAGCTAAAAGTGGAAAGTGAAATTTTGCTGAAAAAGGTAAGTACAAATCCTAGATATTATTTTATTTTCTAAATCTTATTTAATTTTAAATAATAATTAGATTTGATTTTCTTTTATATGTAATTAGATTTTTTATTTTTATTTTTATTTCAGTTTATTTTTTTATTTTTTTTAATTAAAAAAAAAAAGATAAACACAAACACCCATGCACAACATTATTGCATCTTCCGGCACCGATTTTAGGAAAACTCGTGGTTTAGTACGGTGAACCCTCTGGGCGTTATCATCCGAAACACCACAAGCCTTAGCCTCGTACCGTTGACAAGTCTTTGACTGTGGGTATATATTGCTAAAGGTAACCCAAGCTTAACTAAATTAGTGAACCCTGCATTTGCATGTGCACAAAATATGTTGAACTGGTATTATGAAGACCAATACAATGAATATCGACCTGAATTTCAAATTGGACATTATCCGTACTATGATCATAGTGAGGATAGTACTTGGGACTACTACCGACCTTCTGAAGGTTTTGGTTCATACCACGATGATCCCATTTACTATTCGCACGTCTACCAGTCATATGAACGGGTAAACGAGCAATATTATAATGAAAAAAAATAAGAGTTCTCAATCTTTAGAGGATTTAATCAAACAATTGCCACCAGTTCCTGATGAATATAAAACTCTTTCCTTAGAAGATGCACTTAAACAGTTTTAACAAGTGATTGGTATATCACGTAGTGATGAATGTTCAAGTCTTTGTTTAGAAGAGTTACTTGAGAAGTTCAATGATATTGTACGTGAAACTCATAAAATGAATGAGACTCTTAAAAATTATGAGGACCAAGATGCACCTATGACTATTGCTCATAATGAACTTGAATTCCAATATAGTGTTTCCAATCTTACCCTTGATAGGACCAAGATGCACCTATGACGATTTGAGTCCTATGGTTTTCAGATTTCATAAAATATAAAGGCCACCAAAGATATCTTCAGACCCTTTCTTGAACAACCTAGGGAAGGAACTCAAACGCACATTGATTTCAGACCACCCACCTCTTAGTTTAGCTAGATGAACTCGCTCGGTGTGGCTAGATATATGCACAAGGAATGCACCACGACCACTAGTTGTCTAACATTTACGAACACATGTTTTTTTATTTTAATTCAAGTCTCTATCACATATTGGGTGCTTATTCCTTTGTCATTTCTGTCCTTTTCTTTCGCTCTTGCTTCTTTTGTGAGAGTCATTTTGAAAATGAAATTGCTCTTGTTTATCCTCTGTAGAAGGTGAAGAAAGAAATTTGAAATAGGTGTGATGAAACAAGATGTTGGAAACTATTTATAGGTGTTATGATACCGACCTTTGGCGATGGAAACTACACCTAGTGATATAAACTACATCGCCAGTGGTGGAGTCTCTGTCGTTGGCGATTCATTCTACACTGCTTAATAGAAACTCGATCGTTACACGTTTTTCCCATATATAGTGACGCGATGAGTTTGTTAGACCACCTGACATGATAAATGAAAAAAATTAGCCAGTCATGTAAGAATCAGCCTTAAGTGACATCAAAGATTGTTGTTCTAGAATAACAAAGATTAACGACCTAAGAAGTAGAAAGTTGGAAGATTAACTTTTCGCTTTCTCTCTATTTCTAACCTAGATATTTCATCATAGGTTTTGTATTTTTCTCTATTTCGTTGATTTTGTGTTCGTTTCTCTCTTTTTCTTTAAGAAATTTTCTGATATTTATTGAAATGAAAAAAAAAACAATGGCTTTCTAATTTCAAATTTTAATAAGACCCCAACCTGATAAGTTTCCACAAAGACAAAAATCAAAAAGGAAAAAAAAACTTAGAGTTTTGATGGAGAACCAATCGGGCGAATCAGATAAAAACCCAGTTAGTCAGTTGGTTCACTGGTCATATCGGTAGGTTCAATCGGTTTAACAATTATAATACAATTTTCTAAAATGTTACCGGGTCAAAGGTGAACCAGACCATTTTTTCAATTGGTTCATCGATTGGACCGACTGGTCAGGTCCAATTCTTGAAGCACCGCTTCAATATTCATTTAATCCCTAACAACGTAATCGAATTCAAGGATTGTACTTCCTTGACTCGACCAAGAACATACTGTTTAAAGTTTCTGATGATGCTATTAAAAAAGAAGAAAACAATAAGTTCTGATGTGTTCGCAGGAGAAACAAATCCCACTATTTGTAAGGGGTTTGCATCTCCTTGGGATGCATGTTCATCATCAACCGACACCTTCAAGAGGCAACAACGATGGATATTTGGTAGAGAGACGTCCATTCAAACTTTAACTAAATTTGAATAAGGTTTTCAAATTAAAACTAGAAAAGATTTCTACAAGCCGTTGTCTTGCACTCTTCCAATGGACGCTGCTTCATAGACCCCGCAATCTGACATATCAGGTCGACCATAACCCTGGGATAATTGGTACTTCCCGAAACCGTTATACCGATAAACATAATACATATGTTTTGAAAATATCAAGCATTTACCTAGTTAAAAATCTATGCTATCGAGTAAATATGACACTAACCTGATAATAAAACCTAGTCTTACAAGAAGCCAAGATTCACAATCCTTTGGCAAAGATGTTCCGATCATAAAAATATCTGACCCAACTTTTATAGAAGTAAATGTGCTCAATTTTAAGGACTGAATTGCTACTTGGTTTAGTAATCCGGGGACAAGTAGTGTTACAATGAATGAACAAATCATTTTCGCAAGGTTTGTAGAGAAAGACTAGCAAGAAAAATACATTAGTCGAGAACTGAATGGGCTGGTGTCGTCAGTAGGCAGAGTAGAAGTGGATACAAAATAAATGACCAGACAATCAGGTAGCAATGTCAATTGCTTGAAATTTTCTTAAGAAAATAAATTTTGATGCTTCGTTTGTTAAAGAAACTAAAAGTATGGGAATTAGACTAAATCAGCTATCTGATGTAGGTGGATGCGATGGAGCAATATGTTCCCCGCGATTAGCTCTTGACGAGGAGCAATCAGAAACAGAAACACTGGTGTTGATGGTGGATTTTCGTTTAAGGTTAAATTTGTAAAAACCGTAAAATCATGCGCTAACATCTTGTAAAAGATAAAGCCGTTTATAAGTGACGGATACTCCTCACTTAATTCACCAAGAACGGAGCATGTAGCAACAATCCCTTCCCGTGAATTTCATATCGTCTTGTATTTCTGTACTCATTATCGGTGTGGCATGACGATCGAGTGTTACTCTTACGGAGTAACACGAACCTCCAAGCACTATAATGAAACCATGTACGAAATACCCGCATGTGCTGATTCTCGGTGTGTTATACTAGCCCGAGCCCTCTCGGTGTGTTATACTAGCCCGATTGTACGACAGCCAAGATCAGCCCATGCAAGATTGTACGACAGCCCACCACGATGACGGACTTCGAAGGGAATCAAACCAGCACATACGGGTACGTCAATTTGAATTTATCGGTAGGACCTGTTCACCACGAGCAAAGTTTGAAGTCATAGAAAAGGATGGGATTACCACATGATACTGGGAGACAAAGTGGCTTCACCACAACAAGGTCATTCCTTCAACGTATCACCAAAGTGCTCGAAGACCGTGCTAAATGAGGAGGTCGTCCGTATTCCCGCATCATTGTCTCCATACGCGCCAATATGTGGAGTGGAGCTGTTCGAGTCAAAAGATGCTCCGCAGGAAAGTCCGAAAAAATCATGTGCACTCCACTACCCACGTGGGCTTCAATCCGGAGGAGGAAGACCGACTTACATCGGGCCGGGGGCCAAACACCACGACACACTCTCTCCGACGAGACGTCCATCTCCACTAGTTGAAACTTCAGCCCATCCTCACGCCAAAAGGGAGCGCTCTTTCGAGGCAAGCCGTGATCGAAGGGGAAGACAATATACCGGCGTCGCCGTTAGCAATTAGCGGGAGAGACCATCCGGTCTCTCCGCCCAATTGGATCTTTGCAAGAATGACGGAATACAAGAGGAGGTATTGGACGCCCGCGACATGACTACAAGACGGAACCAATTCCACGATCGACGAGCTCGAGATTGTTAACATCGGGATGATGAATCTCAGGCGGTCTCTATGGGTTCGAATCTATCCACAGACGAACGTACAAGCCTGGTTCAACTACTCAAGGAATACCAAGATGTATTCGCCTGGACATACGAAGAAATGCCGGTCTAGATGAAAAATTGGTCACCCATCACTTACACGTCATGCCTGGATCCAAGCCAATCAAACAATCTCCGAGGCAATTCGGACATGAGGTAGAAGAACAAATCAAGAATGAGATTCAGAAGCCGCTAGCTCTTTGGCTTCATCGCACCCATTCATCATCCGAGCCCGGTTAGCCAATGTGGTCCGTAAAAAGAAAAGCGGACAGATTCGATCTTTGCGTGGATTTCAGAGACTTGAACAAGTGCTGCCCCAAGGACGACTTTCCCCTGCCTAACATCGACATGTTAGTAGACGCCACTAGCGGACACGGCATGTTCTCCTTTATGGATGGCTACAGCGGCTACAATCAAATAAGGATGTATGAGCATGATGCAAGTAAGACTGACTTTCCGAACCCCTCTTGGAAATTTCTACTATCTTGTTATGCCATTCGGTTTAAAGAATGCCGGCGCAACATACCAACGTGCTATGACGGCAATCTTCCACGACATGATGCATAAACAAGTAGAAGACTATGTGGATGATATTGTGGTCAAGTCAAAGGCTCGAGCTGATCACACCAACGTCTTACGGCAAGTATTTGAGAGGTGTCGGAATACAAGTTAAAGATGAATCCTTTAAAATGCGCTTTCGGTGTCTCCTCCGGTAAATTCTACGGGATTCCAAGTGACCGCATGAAGGAATAAAAGTAGACCCGTCCAAGACTCAAAGCTATCCTCACAATGCCGCCTCCCGAACCGTGAAAGAGCTCCGAGTTTCATGGGCAAGGTAAACTACATTCGACGTTTCATACCCGGTTTAGCCCAACTTACCGCCTCATTCACCCCCTTGTCAAGAAGGGAGCCACTTTGTTTGGACCGCAACCCAACAGAAGCTTTTCGGAAAGTCCAACGAATACTATCATCTCCAACCGTCATGAAATCTCCCGTACAAGGGAAACCATTGGTCCTCTACACCGCCTTCGGTGACGCCGCCGTAGGGGCTTTACTCGCTCGGGAAGACGACGAGGGAATCGAACGTCCCATATACTATTTATTGCCGAATATTGAGAGATGCTCGAACTCCGATATCCCGGAGCGAAAAAAAGCGTGTTTAGCTTTAATCCATTCCATTCGAAGTTTAGGCATTACCTGCTATCCAACAGGTGATACTCGTGTCTAAATCCGATCCTGCAAAGTTCTTGCTTTCAAAGCTTCGGCCTGACGGGGAGGACGGAAAATGGCTTCTCCAAATGTCGAACTAGACATAACGTGCGCACGCCTAGAGCTATCAAGGGTCAAGCAGTTGCGGACTAAGCTGGCAGCATTTCCGGGAGAAGGTACTACGGGACTACATGAAGAACTCCCCGGAGAATTCCCGAACATCTCTATTCGGAAGAAGAAGTGTGGCTTTTGTATTTTGACGGCCCGCTACCCCTAGCAAGTAATCTTTGGAGGAGCAGCGTGGTGTTAGTCTCTCCAATAGGAGAAGTATTTTCACATTCCTTCAAGTTAGACTTGAATGCACCAACAACTCTGCGAGAATATGAAGCTTTCCTCATAGGGCTTTCAATAGCTAAACAAGCAGGAGTCACACGCCCGGGAGATAAGAGGTGACTCCAAGTTCTTTGGTGAATCAAATGAACGGAGTATACGCATTGAAAGAAGTAACACGGCCCCGTACCGATCGAGCACTGCAGGTTACTAAACTACTTTGCCGATGCAACCATAACCCATGTTAGTCGCAAAGCAACAACAAACACGCCGATTGCCTAGCAACATTGGCTTCAAGTCAAGTTCGAAGGGGCGGAAGAAACTTTGACAGTAAAGAGGAGAACCATAGAATCGACATGGCTATCACAATACAAAGACACCAAGACCGACGATTGGCGAACTCCGATCATTCGAGAGCTCAACAGCTCACTCTCACAAGGAAAGGTCAGTCTCAAAACCCCGCAAAACTTCTTCATGCTTCATGGTATCTTCAGACATCGGAATCCAGACGGCTCCCTGTCAAGATGTCTGGGAGGTGACGAAGCACAAATACAGCTGGATCGTATTCACAATGAAATTTGTGGACAATCATCGGTGGTAACGCTTTACCGGCGACTTCAACGCCTGGGTTATTATCGCCGAGAGATGGAGGCTCAATCTGGACTACTTCAAAAGTCCCGCTCGAATTGCCGGACACCACCACACCAGTTGGAGATTTTTAATGTGAATCTGTTGGCTGGGACCGGAGAGAGCCCTACATTAGCTATCTCCGTGATGGGATAATTCCCGCCGGTCAAAAGGACGCTATTAAGATGAAGCAGAGCCAAGCGGTTCATATTCCATGAAGGGATCTTATACCGCAAGAGCTTCGGAGGTGATATGCTACGGTGCCTGGCCGGAGGAGAAATCCCGATCATCTTTCAAGGATACACGAAGGAGAACATCAAGGGAAGAGGAAACTGTTCCTCCAAATACACGAGAAATACTATTGGCCGACCATGGAGGATGATGCGGCCGTTTCGTTCAAAGTCACACATGCCAAATTCATGGGAATCTTGTTCATGCGCCTTCTACTCCTCTCGCATTCTATAAGCGGCCCATGGCCATTCTCATCTTGGGACTCGGACATTATCGGGAAGATTAATCCACCGTCATCGAAGCAAAGACGAGTACATCATAACCGCAACGGAATACTTCACCAAATGGGTAGAGGCCATTCCCCTACGAGGAACTACGGGAGCAACAATTGCGCTTTCATTAAAGAATACATCATTTGTCGTTTCGGCGTGCCCAAGCATATCATCACAGATAATGGCACTCCCTTCGCCAACAAGCAAGTACGGGAGTTACTTGAGGAGTACGGCATTAAATGGTCTTCCACCGTCTACTATCCTCAAGGGAACGGGCAAGCCGAGAGTACCAACAAGACATTGATCCAGGATCATCGGTCGAACAAAGACACGACAATCCTGTGGAATGGCATGATCAGTTACCAATGGAACTATGGGCATACCGTACGTCACCCGAAGCTCCATTGGGGTCTCGCCGTACTCACTGTCTACGGAGCGGATGCAATTCTCCCAACAGAGATCGAATCCCATCGGCCCAGATTGCAAAGAAGAATCTGGGATCCACTGGAACGAGGCGAGAAATCTCGACTCTAGAATCGCAGAGTTAGACACTCGGATTTTAGAAGGAATAAAGCGAAGAACGCGCTCGGGTGTACAGAATCGAATTTCCGGGCATACAACAAAATTGTGAAACCACGCGTTTTCAAGGTGGGAGATTTGGTTTTGAAAACAGCCAAACACATCCAACAAGACATGTACGCACCAAAATTCTCACCGAAATGGGAAGGTCCCTACGCGAGTCACCAAGGCTTACAAGACCGGCTACTACAAGATCATTAAGGTAGACGGAGGCAAGTTTGAAGCAGATCATCAATGGAAAGTAGCTCAAGGCATATTACACCCGACCACTATCTCTTTGTCAACAACAATGAGGCATTTATTTTCATTACATGTTTGAATCATCAACTATATTCAGAGATGTGTCAATGAAAACCTGTTTCACCAATCAAAACCCAATGCAATTTATTCCGCAAAGATGTTCAAAACTCTTGACATAAACGTCATTAACAATAAGGGAGTCTGACTTAGAAGAGGCCATCTAGAAGATTATAATTCCTTGAGAGCATCATCCGGCCTAGCCTCGATATCTCTCCGTTCTTTTCTTCAAGTCCTGCATGACTTGCTCCACCTTCTCCGATTCTGCGCCGAGCTTTCTCCTCTTCCAAGATAGCTTTCGTAGCAGGAACAACATTTGCGAGGATACCAACTCGATCAACCTTGATGACATCAAGACGTTGCCGCAACCAGCCCACGTTGAACTTCATGGATTCACAGGTAGATACCATATTCTCCCACTTTTCGAGATTTGATTCAGCAACGTTGCGGATAGAAATACTCTCCATCTCCGCAATCATGGGAAGAAGGCAGTTTACCGCGGTAACCAAGGCAGAGGAGCAATGTCGGACCACATTCCTGGTTGCGATATGACCGTACTTCCTCCACAACTTGGTGTACAAACCCACAAACTCCTTCCGCACCAAGAATCCACCGACATCCTGGTAGCTGGAGGATAAGCATTTCATGCGAACATCGAATGAAAGACCTGCATTCGGATATTCATAAGATGAGACACCCAGGTCAGCGTCTTCGAGGTTCGCAGGGGTAGGCGTGTTTGAGTTTGAAGGGAGAGGAATGGTTAAGTCATCATCGTCAATGACCGTCACACATGTTCCGGTAGGGTATCTCTACAAGAATGAAGGGATTATTCACCTGACCGTTATGAAGAACAAACAATGTTTGAGTAAAAGAAGGAAGAGACAAACCGGTATGATCTTCTTGACTCGAAGAACACGAACGTGGGACTGATCATGAAGCTCGGGACGCGGTCGTACACGCTTAACGGAGATCTGGATGGTATGAAGAAGATGATCCTTTGTTGTTAGACATGATGGGAAATAGAGTTTTTGCAAGGAAGCTCTACTGTAAAAACGGATCAAAAAAAAAAAAAAAATCTCTTCACCTGCATAAATACTGAGGAAACCCTAAAACGATTACGGCGCCCGATATATGAGGATTCAACGCCGACCAAGTCAGGATTTCTTTTGAGCCCTGATCAAGAACCGGAAGAGCATCCGGACACAACAATTCAACCGGCAATGTGCAAGCACCCGCGAGTAATCCGGTAGAAGAAGAATCCTATCCCCGACTCAAACACCAAGGGGCGGTCGAGTTCATACATGTACAAGAGGAACCAAAGCGACTCACCGGATCAAGTCCTCGCTTCTTTCGCATCCTTAATCAAGACCAACCGGTTCCAGGAAACGCCCGACAATGTGAAACTATCCTAAATATGTATTCACTCTAGCTTGGTCATTTCGTATGTCACCATCTCATGCCTACCACACAATAGTGTAACCATTATGTGCTAGGCGGGGACTTAATGTTGATGGTGGATTTTCGTTTAAGGTTAAATTTGTAAAAACCGAAAAATCATGCGCCGACATCTTGTAAAAGATAAAGCCGTTTATAAGTGACGGATACTCCTCACTTAATTCACCAAGAACGGAGCATGTAGCAACAATCCCTTCCTCGTGAATTTCATATCGGTCCTTGTATTTCTGTACTCATTATCGGTGTGGCATGACGACCGAGTGTTACTCTTACGCAGCAGTAACACGAACCTCCAAGCACTATAATGAAACCATGTACGAAATACCCGTACGACAGCCGATTCTCGGGTGTGTTATACTAGCCCGAGCCCTCTCGGTGTGTTATACTAGCCCGATTGAGCCCTCCGTGTGTTATACTAGCCCGATTGAGCATCCGGACTTGACCGTATCGGTCTCCGGATATGATTCGATCATGATCATCCAACTCCACAAGCATGATTGGATGACCACGGATCAATTCCATCACCCTAAGCATGGTATGGAATACCCACGGCCTTAGCTTGCCGGATATGATCGATCGCATCATCCAACTCCACAAGCATGATCGATGACCACGTATTAATTCCATCACCCCCAAGGGTATGGAATACACACGGCCGACCCCGCATGGTCGACCATTGGCCTTCGCTTCAAGAAACCGTCCATACCAAGCATTATGGACGGAAAACCCTAAATTAGGGTTTGCGGCATATTACATGTGCCGCAAAACGTTCTCAACCGTCCATCTTCGCAGGCATAGATGGAGGGTGTAGATGTAGACTCAAAGGGCCCGGAGCATGTCGACACAATCACCGTGTGACCGCTTTACACACATGACCGGTCGGTCAAAACCAACCATGGTTGGTTACAACACATTCGGCCGCTCAAATAGCATGGTCGCGCGGCTTTGAAAGCCAAAATTAGGGTTCAAGCCATCACGCGCGTCCATCTTCTCCGGCACGAATGGAGGGTCACAGATTAGATTAAGCGTGTCCAAATCATACCAAAGATGACCACCGTGGGCCCATCTACCTCTTCTTGCGATCGGCCAAGGCATATCATGCCCGGCCAATCCAAAACGCCCGCTCAAACTCACGCGGTTACATCTCCCAAATCCTAAACCGATCTCGACCGCTCAACTTCAGGATGATTTGAGTGGCTTAGATCACGTTTTCATGGGATAATCGAGGTATAGGTGTGAACACCAACCTACCACCTACACGGTAGTATGATCGACCAAGACCGACCAAGATGGGTCGTCTTGGGACGCGCGCCAAACTTGGGATGACATGCGGTTTCCAACTCCTTTACGGCAATGGATTTTGCCGCAAATCGATCTCAACCACTCAACTTTGCTTAGGTCAATTTGAGTGGCCTAGATCGCGCCTTCTCGGGAAAGTAAGGTATGGACGTGCACGCCAGGCATGCCGTCTACACACATGCCCTGGTCGGTTCTCTCCAAAGCTCTTCCCATGCTTGGTTTCGACCAAATCAAGAGTGATGCTTGCGCACCTCTTCAAAAACCCCAATATTCATTAACGGTCGCAGATGAGTGTCTCAAAGCTCATCTCATCCGTCCAACTTCACTGACTTGGTTATACAACCCCGGTCATGAGTTATTTGGTTAGTGAGGAGTCATTACCCATCACTTTACCACACCGTAATGCAGTACCTGCATAAAATACACACGATACTTCACAAGTATCGACTTTCTGAATAACGCAGTTATTCAATTCAGCATTACATGCTATCTTCCGTGGAGCCACGATCCACATTCCGGACATCAATCATGTCACAAACCGGGGATACATATGGGGTATTGGTCTGCAGCGGTTTACGGCGTGCAGCGTGCAACGCGCCATCACAAGAACGTGTTAGGAAGTCATGGGCGGTTAGAGATGAATAGGAGAAGTGGGCAAGACTGGTCGTGTGTTACCGACACACAACTCCACTACTCCATCATTCCACTACCTCCACTTCCCACGAGAGACGTGAATGAGGCTCAATGACTTGTATAAATAGGTTCTCCGCCCTATTTCCAACAACAAGGGAATAACGGAGAACAACACAAGTTGATTGACGTAAACCAAGTGTTAATACAAAAACCGTATTCAAACACTCGAGCACGCTTGCATCAACCGTAAGCTTGCTCATCCTTCACCCATTACAAGTCATAAGCAAGCCAACACCTTCACAATCTCAACACCTTCTTCGCTTCCTCCCTAAGATCAACCCCATCTCCTTCACTTTGTGACCGAAACAAGTCCGGGAACGGCCATTTCTTGGTTTAGGCCGGACTTGCACAGATTGATCTCTCGAATCTACAAGCACTCACCGCGCAGTGCATTTGTTGAAGGTTTAAATTCATTCCTCATCCACACCCCAAATTACCAAATTCTGCAGGAGTAGTTTTCACCCATCAACAATCGGCAACGTTGAAAGCTATCGGATGGGCAAAGGAGGAAGGCGTGGCGAATCTACAGTTGGAGGGCGACAGTTTAACCGTAGTGAGAACTATTAATGGTAGTGTGATAATTGATTGTCAGCATTTGTTAAAGTCTTTTAGGAGCTGGAGATGCACTTATGTGCCGAGAGATGTCAATGATGTTGTTGATTTTTTTAACTAATTGTCTCTTTCATTTG
The DNA here is from genome assembly GCA_023531295.1 of Papaver armeniacum. Classification (NCBI taxonomy): domain Eukaryota; kingdom Viridiplantae; phylum Streptophyta; class Magnoliopsida; order Ranunculales; family Papaveraceae; genus Papaver; species Papaver armeniacum. The sequence goes on from JAJJWW010015668.1 coordinate 74,526, forward strand.
AATCTAATGAAATTTGTTTCCTATTAAAAAAAAAAGAAGAACTTTTATAAGAGTAACAAACCAAAACATCAAAACAGAGGTTAGGTGGATCAAATACAGAAGTACAAGAAACATATTACGGGACTAAGGCCGGTGCATGGTAAATTTGAGAGTTTGCCATTTTTGCATCCACTATGGAGCTGGGCAAATTTGCCACTTAGCCAGGCCAGGTCAAGTTTCCACCGAGCGGTCTAGTTTAGATCGCTACCGGTGTAGTGTTGATCGCTTATTAGTTGTTTAATTTTTATTTTTTTCTTCTCTCCTACTTTTTAGTTATTATAACAGATTTTTATTATAAAAGTGCCCCACAAAATATTTTGTAATCCCTAAAATCTAAAAAAGAGCCCACCAAATACAAATAACTAAATTTTTTATTGACAACGGTCCCACAAAACACAATATAATATACTACTTTAATAATATTTGCCAGTTTTACCATAGTGGGAAAACAAATATAATTTACTCACCGAAGAATTTGCACTGCATTCTCACCGTGTGAGATGATTGGTGGGGCCCACTTCTGCCCCACCCATATCCCAATACACCGAACGTTGCCCTGGGTGCGTGTGATCTCCCTCGGTACATTCATGGTGCAAATTCTTCGGCGGGTCTAGTGTTAGAATACGAGCATCCAACTCAAAACTAATTGACAATGAGTGGAGTGGCCCTTCCATATTATATTTTAAGTTTATTAAGGGGACATTGACAGTGTGGGACTATTATCCTTCACATCTAGCAAGACCGGGGCATGGCAAAACAACCTTTATACCTCCTCCCATAGGAACCGGCCTAATACACCCTGACAAAGCTTATCTTTTTAGATCATGGGAAATGACACTACGCTGTACACACCCAAATAACACGGTTGACTAAATCATACTGATTGTAGATTTGAAAGCGAAAGCAAGCACTTACAACTGCATTAAAGAGAAGCCAAACGAAAATAAAAGTCAAAATGATTGGAATCGCTCGTCTCTAGAGTCTACAATCTACTCCATAACAAGATACGAGAGAGAGACTGATGAGAAAAAAAGAAGAAAGAAACGAATGGAGAGACGACTGTATTTGAACCATTAAATTTGTGACCGGCTAAAACATCTTTACAATGGTGGATGTGCAACGAACTATGTCTTTCTACAATTGGAATATAAACTTTTTACAATTGAAATTTCACTGTATATTATTAGCACTAACTATTTTGCGGTTCAATCAGGAAAAAAGAGTAAACTAACTAAAAGTCAATCAAGTAGAACCGATTCACTTGAAGTTAAAAGTTAAAACGAGGTTTTTAATTAAATGCACGTTAAAAGATCCGAATTCAGTGTCAAATGTCAAAATTAAATGTTGTGTTCAATTCAAACTTCAAGTTATTGTTTGTCTCTAAGATGTCTCTTACATGGTCTTTGTAGCACAAAGATGTTACCCCATTGCAATTACAACTTCATAAGAGTATCCTGTTTATGTCTAGAAAATATCAATGTCCATGAATCAACCGTCTTCTTATCATATTTGGGAACGACTTTAAAAAGTAGAACTGTGAACACGGAAATCACGCAGGCATCCACATGTTCACAAACAATCTTTGCGTAAATTGAATACACGCATTAAGGTGTGAATATAGCATAAAATTCATAGATGGTGTTGATTCATTGATTCCAAACCCCGCGGGTTTGTCATAATCTCATCAACATCCAAAATGGTAGATCTAAGAAGTAAGCACATAAATGAAGATATATGAGTGCTAAATGTAAAGGAGACAATGATTTACGTGGTTCAGCACTAAGGCCTACATCCACGGGTTTGGGGTATTCACTATGAAGTAATGGTTACAAGAATAGTCGCAAGACTTTTGGTGTTCATCAAACCCGCAGGTTGATGCTCATACTTACTTCTCACTGATTTCCCTTTTATACTCTCGTTCTCTCTCTCTCTCTGTCCTCTCCCCAATGTTTGGTAAGGACATGTATATATATAGCTAATCTAAGTGGGTCCCTTGGAAAAGAGTTGTTGAAGTCTTATCTTCTTGTGTTCTGTGCATAATCCGCGGACTTCCTTATCATTCCGCGCCTTCTAGTGTTTCTGTGTTTATTACGCTGACCGACCAGCCCTCGCCTCTCTGGTGATCATTTGACACGTGCCCTCGAGCGGCATTAAATGCGAGTGGTTGGGGCGGTCCGATCTGCGCCCGGGCGGTGTCGGTCTTCCCTTGTCACGTCTGTGTCAGTTGGACCTTCCCCAGCAGTTGATTATGCCTCATCTCGTGATGAGGTAAAGTGTAGCGAGTAGTTCTTTGGTGTTACGTGGGGATATCTTCCTTTGATACTCCTTCATCTTCGACCGTTGAACTTGACAGATGGCACGCCGTCTAGATCCAATGGATGCCCCTATGTGTCATCCATTTTTATGACGTGGCCTCCACGTGGGCTTTGCTAGTACACGTGGTGAGGGAGATAAATAAGTGTACTTACAATTTGCCCCTCTTCTTGTGACTGGGCGCTAGCTTTAGTTGGGAGAAGAATCGTGTGGCACGTTTTTATCTCTCTCTTCATAACTTCTCCTAAAAAGGAGTTATCTGCATTTATTGTGCACGTTTCCCATATCCAGCCATAACTGCCCCTTGGGTAGTGGACGGTTTCTTTTGGTCCTATAAAAAAAGAAAAAGATGAAGGAATGTGAATTAAATTCACATTCTCTGTTTATTCTCTGCCCCCACTTTCTTCTTCGTCTTCTTAACTTCTTACGTCACCATTACCATTGCATTTCTTGCTGCTACTGCTGTTGTTGCTGCTGTTGCTTATTGAAATTCAGGTAGGATTCTTTACTTATTTTACTCGCCATTCCTACCCTCGTTGAGTTCTTGATTTTCTGGTGATGAATCATGATGGGTTTAACCTTATGCATATCATGGAATTTGAAAGTTGATGCGCATTTGGGCCGTGTGTTTTTCCGGCCACGTTTGATTCTCTTTTTCTTCTTTTGTGTTTGAGTAATAGCTTGAGAGCTTAAATGGTTGTAGATGAAATCTAGGGTTTTCCTCACGTTCATTGCTTTGTTCTTGAGATTTTTTCTTTTTTCGATCTTCCTTGACTCGATTTGTACTTCTATTTGTGTTTGTGTCCATGAGATATGTCCGATCATCCGCGGGTTCCTTATCAAACTCCTCCGTCAAGTCCTCATAGATCTCCTCGGGAGGGATTCCAACATTAGGGGCGGAACTTCGGCCTCCTCTTACTCGAGGTAATCCTCGGGATAGATTTAACGTCCTCGTCCTGCAGTCGAGGCCTTCGCTCAAAAAGGTGATCCGCCGCGAGGGGTCTAGATATCGTAGTGAATCGTCCTAGAGATGGGTCTCCTAAGAGACAGTGAGAATCCGCGCATGTTGATCTTCTAGATGTGCAGCCTCTTCGCGCCATGCCTCCACCGCGGACTAATCTTCCTTTGACTCCATCCGTGCCTAGTTCGGGCAAGTCAACTAAGAATCGGCCGAAGAAGAGGAAGGCTACGGAGATAGAATCTTCGGGAGATGTAGTTCCTCTAAGAAGAAGGTAGCGGGTTTGCGGAGGATGTTACGGGAAACGTTTACGAGGATGACTCTTCGTTACCTTTTCGTCCTTTACCTTTGGGTAATAAGAAGTTCACTTTCGAGACACATCGATCTTGAAGCCTTCAAATTGAAGCACGGTCTTCAGCACTTCCAAGTGCGCTTTTATGCCCCTAATAAAGATATAACCTATGAGATGGTTACCAATTATCAGTACGATGCCTTTCATTTATTGACGACCGTGGGTGCTTTCGAGGCTGGTTTGATGTTGCCTTTGTATAAAGCTGGTGATGATTTCTACTACTCGGGTTTTGTCTCTACGCGATCTTGCTAAGAAGAGTCATAATCGTGGGGTGCAGCAGTTGACAGGAAATTATCTTCGCCATCTCCGAGAATGCTATCTTCGTAGCAAAGGGCAAACGATGATGACCTGCTATACCCCCAAATTAGAAGAGGAGAAAGGGTGGTATACTCCTGAAAATTTCAACAAGTCCTTTGGAGATTATGTTAACAAGGAATACACGTAAGCCGTGGTGCAGTGAGTCTGCGGAATATTGCTCCTGGTAAGGGGAAATTCTCCTTTTGAGCGAGGTAAGTGATTCCAAAATGGTGAGGGTTCCTGGTGCTGAAGGTCTTCCTATTCCTGCTGATGAGAGAATTAAGCGTGATCATGACTATGAGTGGTATTGCCCTTGTTCTTGAAGTTGTTGGTCCGTGGGTCTATGGTTGGGTCCCGGACCCCATGGTTGGCAGCCTCGTTGATGAGTTCTTATCGCGAAGCCTCTCCTTCTCGTTATGCCCATTACGCCCTTGGCGAGATGAGTTTTGGAGGTATGGATTTTGCTTACAATCGTGATGTTGATGATGCGGAAGATGAAGATATCTCCGATGCTAACCCTCCTACGCAGAGTGCTAATATTGCTAAGGTGTGTTGTTTGTTTTCTCACGTACATATGCCCCTTCGTTTTCTTAAGTAATGTTGATTATGCTAAGGAAAGGAGATACAAATGGCTCTTTTATCATTGTCTCTTTATCATTATGTTTCATTGTCATTATGTCTCATGGGTGCTTAGAAAGAAAAAGATCAATCCCAAGCAATCGTCAAATTCTCCCAACGAAGATTCTACGCACTTCGAGGATGTGAACAGTCCGGTGGATGGTGACGAGGATGTTTAGATAAGGAAGAGCGGATTGAGACTTCTCCGCCCTTTCAAGAAGGAAATAGTGTTGTTGGTGGGGGCGTCGGTGGAGGTGATGGTGATCAGGCCCCTGGTGGTGGTAGTGGTGATCAGGCCCCTGGTGGGGCTGTTAAGTCAAGTGGGGCCGCGGGTATTGAGGTTGGTGAAAATCTGATCGCGAGAGGACGGTGGCATTGGCTGCGGCGGGCCATTGTAGACAAGGGCAAGGGAGTTGCTCTTGGTAGTAGTGACAAGGATGGGGATACTTCTTGTGAGTTCTCCTTTGGTAAGGGTTTTATCAGGGAACAATCTTTTGACATGGCGCGGCTATAGGGCTTGTCTCGGATTTCAATCGCTTCCGCTGGTGATGGCTAGGATGTTCTTCAAGGTATCTGCGGAGGTGGGTTAGTACGCGGATCGATGCTGAGGTTTTGGTGGTTCATCCAGAGGGTTTTGTTGGCACTTCCTCATTTGTTGGCGGGGCTTTGGTGCAAGGTAATCTTGGTGCTTTACTTGGTGGGAAGCCCTCAGATTCTTCCTCAGATGATTTCTCGCGGTCATTAACCGCGGATGGCGATGATGCTATTTTGGCTTGGCTTAAAAAGAAAGACTTGCTTGTCGTGTCGCATCCTTTTTGTGATTGAAGGGAAAAGAGTTCGGACTCTTTTACTCGCGAGGCATATGGAGCTAACCTCTGAGGAGGTGGTAGATGGAGAGTGGGACAAGAATCTTGTGGCCAGCGGGATTGATCTCGTGGTGAATCCTCCCTCTACTGTTGCGGGTATGATGGCTATTGCTGATGGGTACCAGTACAGTTATCCCCAGCAGCGGTTATTGGAGGTTTGCCCTGCTCTCTCTATCCCTGATTTTACTTAGGTGTGTTATGTGAACTAATTTCCCTTTTTGATTGATAGATGATGAGGAGTGAGTATTGCAACCATAATCTTTACCGGCTCTTCAAGGCTAAGTCTCTCAAGCTAGAAGCGAAACTCCGCCATCGTGAAGAGGTGCTTTCGAGTGTTGAAGCTGCGGCCTCTGCTAAAGATAAGGAAATAGCAGAGCTGAAGGGTCTGCTTAAGCGCAAGGAGCAGCGGGGACGTGGAAGAGGCAAAGTTGCGTTCGAGCTAGCCGGTCAAGGGCAGGTTAGAGGTGGGTGAGAAGAATTCTTCATCTATTTCGTGTCTGCGTCTCCTTCTCTTTGATTATTAGATGTTCCTTATATGTTCGAGTTATCTTCTTCTTCCCTCCTCATTGTATCTATCTTGAGTGGGTGGAATCCCGAGTTGATGTGGCTTTGGGGTGAGAGAATTCGTCAAAAGGTCGTATTCTTTGAGTTAGTTGAAAAACTCAAGAGTGAATCAGCGAAATGGAATGCTCGCGCGGATGTCCATAATGCTATGGCCGAAGAATGGCGTAAGAAAAAGTTTTACTTGGTAGATCTGCAAAACCAAAATAACCATGACCGTCATTTATTCAACGGGGCTCTTTTATGGACGCGGGATAATCTTGAGAAAGCCCGCGGCCAGATTTCCGCTCTAGAAGTTAAGCTCAATGTCATGGAAGAAGAACTGCGGCAAGCGCGCTCTTCTCATCCCTCAGATGTGCGGGCTTATATGCAACGTCTTGCTAAGGAAAGAGATGACGCTAGGGCGGAATCTGGCGCTCTTAGTAATGCTTTATCCGCGTCTCGAGCTGATGTGGCCCGTCAGGTTGAGTATGAGAAAAACTTAGAGGTGACTATGTATCGTCTTAACAAGGGTTTGGAATCGAAGAATGATGAGGTTAACCGATATCATCATTCGAACTCGATGCTTGAGACGACCTAAGCGCGAAGTCGGCATGCTCATAATCTTCTGCGGGGTAGATTATGATAGGTTATCAAATGAATATGATTATGCCGCAGAAGCACGGGACTCCGCGGTTTATCATTGTGAAGGTATACGTCTTTGTCATCGAGTGTGCTTTGTGTTGTATTTGTTATAATTGTCCTTTTCTAATATCCGCAGAGCTCCAAGGACAGCTTCGAGCTGCGGATGGCAAGTTTTCCGAAGCTCAGGCTAAGGTAGTTCAATTGGAGGGCCAAGTCAATTACCATCGTGGGTCGGCCTTGTCTCGGGAGGAAGCGCCAAGCAAGCCAATCAAAAGGTGGACCATCTTTCCACTTCCCTAAATCAGGTGAGATGAAGAGTGTAGCCATAGGCTTCGTGGCTCGTAGCGGTTAGCGGTTGAAGAGATTAACGGGACTCTTGGTGAGATTGAGTTGGATCTCAAGAAGAACCATGGGCTAACCAAGAATTATACTCCCCGTCCCGCCCGTGCTCCCTTCAGGTTCTTCTGGCCCTTCCTCTGGTGGTAGTGTTCCTTCGTCGTTGAAGGATAAACCCGCGGATAATGCTCCTTCTCAGTAGATCATAGCTAGTATGCTAGGGATTGATCTCAGTTGCTTATCCTTTTTGGCGTTTTTGCTACTTTTCTTGCTAGGCTTGTAATCAACCTTTGTGTACTAGATCAAACTTTAGCGTTTAAATATGAATTTGAATTTTGTTGAATTCGCATCTATTGACTTTACAAATCAAGTTAATATAATGATTAATTCCGTAGTGTTTGTAATCCAAGGATGTTGAACCTTGGAATTTGAGAAAGTGTATTGTTCGTGCAATTCCGTAGGTTGATATCCCCGGAATTGTCTTGTGACCTTGCACCCCGTCCAGCTAATTCCTTGGCCGAGGATTTACAACGGTGGGGAGTCTGGCCGACGTTCAAGGATATATTCCATTGAGTTCGCGGCTTGTAATATTTCTCGGGTATCCCGTTACGTGGGGAAGTCACCGGTCAGTCGTACACTTATAGACGCTTATGGGGGAGTTCCCGAGAGATTGCATGTGTATGCTTTGTGCGGGATATTCCCTCGACATATTGCGGTGGGTATGATCCACGCTTTGTGCGGGACATTCCTCTTATTAAAGTATAATGCAGTTCTTAATAATAGTAATCGCACAATGATTTACGTGGTTCGGCCCTAAGGCCTACGTCCACGGGGTAACGATAGTGTCGATATTTTATTAAGATGTGACATGGTTTTCAATGTACATTCATATTACGTTCCTTTGTTGATCTTCCTATGCACGAGATGGGTATGTAAGTAGTATATACATGTGTCTCATATGGTATAGGTTGTGGGTTTTGAATAAATTGAAATGCGTGTGGGTAATGAATAGAATATGACACTTGAAGACGAAAGCTTGGATTGATTGAAAAGTTAAGGCGCGTTACTCCTTCATCAGAGATAGAAACATGTGGACTTGTAAGTCAATTTTCTTCTTCTGAAATGCATACGCAGGTGATAGATTACGGGTAGTATGGCTTGAGATATTTGGCATTCCACGGATGCATGAGGATTTCCCCTTTCAAATTACGCAAATAGTAAGATCCATTTCCTGCGATGTCGTGTATTACGTAGGGTCCTCCCCAAGTTGGTGCTAATTTTCCCCACTTCTTTTCTCGCTGGTATTGGGGAATGGTCCTCAACACATCTTTGCCCTTCTACAAAATTCCTAAGTTTCACTTTTTTGTTATATTCTCTGGCTAACCGCTGTTTGGTAGTTTTCCATTCTTTGCGGTCCGCTTCTCTCCTTTCTTCGAGATCGTCAAGCTTTTCCAACATCATGTCCGTGGTGAGGTTCTTCTCCCATGCTTCTTGTCTTTGTTGTTGGTAGTAAAATTTCCGTGGGGATTATGTCTTACGCTCCCATACGTGAGTAAAAACGGAGACTCTCCTGTAGCTGATCTTCGAGTTGTTATGTATGCCCACAGAACGTTATGTAATTGCTCACACCACCGCCCCTTGTACTCGTCTAGTTGTTTTTTAAGGATAAGTGCCAAAGTTTTGTTCGTGGCTTCTGCTTGTCCATTGCTATGTGGGTATATGGGGGTGGATTTGTTTTTTCGAATTTTGAGAGTGTCGAACAGTAAGTCGATATTCTTTCCTTGCAGCTGTTTACCGTTGTCGGAAACTATCTCTGCGGGGATGCCAAACCTGCAAATGATATTTTGAAAAATAAAAGTAAAGACGTACGAATCACGAATTCTTGCCGGTGCCTTGGCTTCTACCCACTTGTCAAGTAATCCGTTGCCACTATTAGGAATCTTCTTTTCCGGTCCCCGATACGAACGGGCCCACTATGTCGATACCCCATTTTGCAAAGGGCCACGGACTACCCACAGAGTTTAACTTTATGGGTGGGCGTGGATTCGTCCGCCAAATCTTTGACATTCCTCGCACCTTTGCGCCATTTACGCGCGTCTCGGATCATGGTTGGCCGGTAGTAGCCCTGTGTCTTTGCCTTATCTGCAAGGGACCTCATTCATTTGTGATTCCCGCGTCTCCTCTATGGATGTCTTTCAAGATGCCATGTCCCTCGGATCGGGACAGCGGCGACGAAGTGGCCCGAGGAATGATTTTACGTATAAGGTTCCGTCTCTTAGCTCGTACATCCCTCACTCTGGATTGCACTTTCCTAGCTTTGTTTGGTGTCTGGGGAGTTTCCTTCCTCGAGGAAAGAATGGATTTCGATTCTCCAATCTTCTTCGACTGTAATCGTCGTCCTCATCTCGCTTGTCGCATGATGTCATCGTTCTGGAAGTCGTCGAATATGTGCTCTCCGATATCATCGTCAGAGATATCTTCCTCTCTAGACTTGCATTGGTTATCCGCGCACATCTCTTGGGGCTTGATGGATGGTTCGTATACTCTTGTTATCTTGATTGCTTTGACTTCCTCGTTCTTGAGCATGGTGATATATATGCCGGGGCATCCGCGTGCCGAGCTCCTTTCTACGCAGATGGCGGAACTTGATTTTTGGTATTTGGGAAATCAACGTTTGCACCGAGCCATGTATGCCATTAGTGTCTCGTCGTACACATTGTATTCGTAGCCTATCTGCCAGTATGATTAGTTGTGAGTCACTTGTCAACCGCACTTCTTGTATCCCCATTTCAATTATCAAGCGGAGAGCATGGACCACTCCTTCGTACTCTACGATGTTATTTGTATGGCCTTCAAATTCCAATCGAATGCGTGTACGATCCTATCCCCGCGGGTGTGGTGATGACGATGCCTATCCCCGCGCCCTCTCTATTTTGGAGCCGTCAACAAAGACCTCCCATTGTCGTGGGTTTAGGTTCAAGAATATTATTTGGCTCCTTTTGCTTTTCTATTTTCTGGGCGCCCGCGCCCTCCATCCTTGTATGCGCACCTCTTCTTCGTCGTCCAAAGGTAGGTCTGCTAGGAAGTCTTGCTAACACTTGCGATTTCGAGAGTGTTGAAGCTCATAGTGGATGTTGAATTGGTTGAGGTACGTGCTCCATTTTGCTATGCGTCCTACCTTTCCTGCCCCTTTGAGGATGGCTTCTAAGGGTGCTCGACATGGGATACGTATGTCATGCGTTAAGAAGTAGGTCCTCGGCTTTAAGGTAGACCATACGATGGCTAAAATCGGTTGTTCGATTCTTGTGTAGTTTCTTTCCATGAAATTCGGGGTCTTCTTTGACATAGTAGATTGGGCTGCTCCTCCTTTGTGTGGGTCTGACCGATCATCGCGCTTACTGCATCATCATTTGCTGCGATGTACAATGCCAAGACTTCGTCAGGGTCTGGTTTATGAAGGATAGGGATCTCCGCTAGGTATTGTTTGATGCCTAGGAAGGCTTCTTCGCATTCTGCGGTCCATTCAAATTTCGTCCCCTTCTTTAGTATGTTGAAAAAGGGTTTGCATTTATCCGAGGATCTCGAGATGAACCTTCCCGAGCTGCTAGGGATCCATTGAGCTTTTGTACTTCTTTTAGATTCTTGGGAGATGGCATGTCTACTATGGCTCGGATTTTTGCGGGATCTACTTCAATGCCCCTTTTTGTCACCAGGTACCCAAGGAATTTTCCGGATGTTACTCCGAAGGTGCACTTCTCAGGGTTTACCTTCATATTGTGTTCTCTCATGGCTTCGAAGATGTCCCTCAGGTCTTGGTGATGGTTCTTCCTCAATCTGCTTTTTACGAGCATATCATCAACGTAGACCTCCAAGGTCCTTCCAATCCATGGCTTGAAAATGGCATCGACCATCCTTTGGTATGTTGCTCCCCGTTCGGAGCCCGGGAAAGGCATCCTCACGTAGCAATAGAGGCCGTGGGGTGTGTAAAATGCCGTATGTTGCTGATCTTCTTCGCTAAAAATAGTTGATTGTACCGGAGTATCCGTCCATGAATGATAGCTCTTCGTATCCTTCTACTGCGTCGACTAGTTGATCAATCTTTGGGTAGTGGGTAACTGTCCTTGGGGCACGCTTTGTTCAAGTTGGTGAAGTCGATGCGGATTCGACCCCACCACTCTTCTTTGGCACTATTACCATGTTAGAGATCCAAGTAGGATATTTGACTTCTTTTATGAAACTGACCTCCAATGACTTTTGACTCTGTTTCTCTTTGCTTTGTGATACTCCGTAGCCACCTTTCGTATCTTTTGTCTTACAGGGGTGTGCCGGGTTTAATGCGCAGCTCATGTTGTACTGTCTTTGGGTCTATTCCGGGCATGTCAGATAGTTTCCACGCGAAGATGTCCGCGTATTCCTTTAGTAGTTTCACCAGCGAGGCTTCGCGTTCTTCGTCCATTAGAGTTCCTATCTTGATCTTTTTTGGATTCTCCTCCGTCCCTATGTTAACTTCCTTCACCGCCTCCAAGGATGTGAATGTGGGTTTTGGTTCCCCAAGGTGAGGAACTTTCTTTAATTGCTATTTGGTAGGCTCGGATTCTTTGTTTGCGAGAGCATCATGGTTAGCGGTTGATGTTGATGCTTCCGTGTTCCCTACGGAGTTCCCCTTGGACAAGCTTTTCCCTGAGATTCCTTCCAAGTATTCATCGATGGCTTTGTCTTTGGATGTTGTCTTGTTCCGAGCCCTACGGGTTCTTCTTTTCTCATCTTCTTCATTGTTGAGTTGTATTTGCATTGCCTGGCATTCCTTTGCGGAAGCTTGATCACCCTTGATCTCCATTACTCCTAGGGAGTAGGAAACCTAAGGTATTGATGGTAGGTGGCTGCGACTCCCTTAAGCTTGTGGACCCATCTTCGTCCAATAATGGCATTGTAGGGTGAAGGCGCGTCCACCACACTGGCGAGTGTCAACTTTCATGGGACTGCGTCCACCTGCAAAACAATATCCCCGAGAGGCCGTAGCCGTACCATTGAACCCATAGATGGTATAGTGCGAGGTCAAGAGTTGCTCGTCATTAAGCTCCATACGTTTGAAGGTATCGTAAAACAGGACATTTACGGAGCTCCCTCCATCGATGAGGATTTTCTTTATGTTGCATCCTGCGCGATTGGCAAGGTGAGAATCAAAGGATCATTGTGATCTTCCATGTCATCCTCAATGTCCGCGACCTCGAAGGTTAGAGGTGCGTCCATCCATTCTTCGTGATCTTCCACTTCTTTCCGTCTAAATTGTAAAGCTCACAATAGTCTTCAAATTGCTTCCTCAATCTTTTTCCCTATTTGTGCGGTTAGGGTTGGTTTTTGCTTTCCGAAGCGGGATATAGTATTCACCTAGCGATTTCCCTCTGGTAATTGGACTGTTTGCCGCGTTTGGTTTGTCTTCCGCCCCTGACCTTCTCTACATATTTTTGAGATCCCCGCATCTATCAGCTTTTGTATCATTATCTTGAGATTTTTGCACTTCTCAGTTGGGTGCCCGTAGAAGCAGTGGAAATCACAGTACTCTTTGGATTCTTCCGAGGCCGGTGGTTGCTTCCCCTTAGACCAAGGCCAGTCTAAGTTTTCGCGGTCCTTGATCTCCTTTAAGATGCGTGAGTAGATGGTGTTGAGCTTCGTGTAGACTCGGTCTTCAAATTTTCTACCACTTCTTTTGTGGTCGTCTTTCTGATCTTTTTCGCGCCCGTTGGGTCTGTTTGCTTGTTCCGCGGAGTTGGTCCGTGGAGGTCGTTGAGCCTGTGCTCTTGGGTTCTCTCGTTGAATTTCTTCCAACCTTGCATGTTTTTCGATGATGATCCTCAAATCTCCTCGTGGTTGGGGTGGTACCGTGGATTTCGACAAACAATGGGCTCATCTGTCAAGTCCCCATTTGTGTGAGTTAATACTCACCACGGGGTCCACATGTCCTATGGCTTGACATATCTTATGCCACCTATCCGTGTATTCTCGAATGGACTCCTTATATTTGATTGCAAGCGAGAAGAGCTTGTCCATCCCTGTGTTCACAACCTTGTTATACATGTAGGTGGCCAAGAACTTTTCGGTGAGTGATCATACGAATCAATGCATCCCGGCTTTGAGGTTATCAAACCAAGATAACGCGGAGCCTTTCGGGCTTGAAGGGAAGTATCTCGCATAGTATAGCTTCGTCATGGTCCCACCCGGCCATTACCCTGTTGTAATATCGTAGGTGGGCGGCGGGATCCGTGGACCGTCGTAACACTCAAAGGATGGGACCGGACACTTCTGCGGAACGGTAGCCGTAGCCAACTGCCGTGCTAGTGGGGTAGTGTTGGCCTCCTTCATAACATGTTCTAGTCTTCCACCTCCTTTCCTGGTCTTGATTTGATTGATCTCTACTAGCATTTCTTCACGAAGACTCTCCATTGCAAGACAGGTGCTCGTCTCCGAATGGAAGACCGCGTCTTCCTTGTAGGTTGTGACATCGTGGCCTCCTCTTCATCATAGTAGTCCGAAGTTTCGGATGGTAGTCCTGGTCGGACCTTCTATTGTTCCGCGCACCTCTTTGGGGTATTCCTCTTTGATTGACTATCGCAGGATGTTTTCGAGGAGCATCCTCCGGTCTCCATTCTGCATCCGCAGAGTTAGCCTCGTCTTTGCTGATTCTCTAGCTCCGCGCTTTGGAGGATCTTCTCTCTTAATTGTTGGTTCTCTTGGGCTAGTAAGGCCACCGCGTCCGCGTATGTCTGCTGATTCCTTTTAGGTCTTCTAGTTGCGCCAATATTTGCATGATGGTTTGAATCTTGATTTGGCGTTCCTATCTGTAACTGATCTTGTCCCTCGGAGGCCGCGGTATTGATTTCATCCACTAGCCGTATATCCGGCTCGATCATTCCGTAGGATCCTGCTTGCAGTTGTGCGTTTTGTTCATTGGTCGGCGGCATCCCATAAGGAAGGTTCGGATTGCGGATTTCTCATCGCTTCTCGAGGCTCGGTGGGCCTGGTTGTAGCTGTCACTTTGGAGGCGACCACTTGAGAAGCTCCTACGTTAGGTGTAGCAGGCTCTTGCCGCCGCGGCCTTCTTTGCTTCCATTGCAATGATGCCCGCATCTAAAAGTGATGTGCTTTCCGCTCCATTCGCGTCTTGTCCCGGCTATGAGTCCTTCACCCTTCTCGTTTGCTCCTTGTTACTACAGACATAGTCCTAGGCGCCTCTTTTGAAGGTACCTTTGTCTTCCCTGTATCTTTGTTCTTTTCCATTGTAATATTCTGCAGAGAAATCATGAAGGTAAACCGAGACAAAAAGTCCACGGGTTAGCTGTTAGTTCAAACTCGATTTCCTAAGCTCGATTTCTAGTGGCAAAGAGTGTATTCAAGCTATCGGTTTAGCGAATGATATGAAAAACACAAACGGATGTGCGGAATTAATTGGAATAAGGTCCATGGGTTGTTGTTTTGCAAAAAACCCACATCTATTGGTGGAAATTATGTGTGAAATATTAGTTAAAACATAGATCCGTTGGTTAGAAGTTATACAACGCCCAGATCTGTTGGTAGAAAATACAATGGACATAAATATGTGCGAAAAATAGCCCAAAACACGGATACGCTAGTTAAAGGTTGTAAAAGACCCAGATCTGCTGGTAGAAAGTACAAAGAATACAGATATGTGCGAAAAATGAGTTTAAACACAGATCTGTCTATGTTCTAAGTAAAATTTTTGAGGTAGAGGCTATAAAGCCACAGGAAAAGATAAATCTGTTTCTAGCGCCACATTGTGAACACGGAAATCACGCAGGCATCCACATGTTCACAAACAATCTTTGCGTAAATTGAATACACGCATTAAGGTGTGAATATAGCATAAAATTCATAGATGGTGTTGATTTATTGATTCCAAACCCCGCGGGTTTGTCATGATCTCATCAACATCCAAAATGGTAGATCTAAGAAGTAAGCACATAAATGAAGATATATGAGTGCTAAATGTAAAGGAGACAATGATTTACGTGGTTCAACACTAAGGCCTACATCCATGGAGTGCAGGGTATTCACTATGAAGTAATGGTTACAAGAATAGTCGCAAGACTTTTGGTGTTCATCAAACCCGCAGGTTGATGCTCATACTTACTTCTCACTGATTTCCCTTTTATACTCTCGTTCTCTCTCTCTCTGTCCTCTCCCCAATGTTTGGTAAGGACATGTATATATATAGCTAATCTAAGTGGGTCCCTTGGAAAAGAGTTGTTGAAGTCTTATCTTCTTATGTTTCGTGCATAATCCTTGGACTTCCTTATCATTCCGCGCCTTCTAGTGTTCTGTGTTCATTACGCCGACCAGCCCTCGCTCTCTCGTTGGTCATTTGACACGTGCCCTCCGAGCGGCATTAAATGCGAGTGGTTGGGGCGGTCGATCTGCGCCCGGGCGGTGTCGGTCTTCCCTTGTCACGTACGTGTCGAGTTGGACCTTCCCAGTAGTTGATTATGCCTCATCTCGTGATGAGGTATAGTGTAGCAGAGTAGTTCTTTGGTGTTACGTGGGGATATCTTCCTTTGATACTCCTTCATCTTCGACCGTTGAACTTGACAGATGGCACGCCGTCTAGATCCAATGGATGCCCCTATGTGTCATCCATTTTTATGACGTGGCCTCCACGTGGGCTTTGCTAGTACACGTGGTGAGGGAGATAAATAAGTGTACTTACAAGAACTGTTTGGGGCATGGAGAGACTAGTTTCGCCAAGTGTTTAAAATTTCTTTTTATTGCAGACCAAGAAATGTGCATCAAGAAGATTGATATTTGATCCACTCTAAAGTGATTCTCCCATTAAAAAAACACTAATGGATGTTTTAAGCATGTCATTATTAAAAGGAAAAATTGCAAAACAGTATTACTATTAAGACCCGATTTACAAAACAGTCATATTGTTACAAACTATTAACAAAATGGTCATCATTCCGTTAAATAGAGAGTTAAGTGGGGACTCACAGTTAAATATGTTAATGAAATTACCTACATATCCTTCATATTTATCCCTCCATCCATAATTTCAATTTTTGCCTTCATTATAGTTTTTTTGACGGTGGTGCTATTTGTAGGTGGTGGTGCCGCCACTTACATATCGTTACATCGCATCAGGATCGTTAGAACGCATTCATGTTCATTAGAACGCATTCAGGATCGTTACACCGCATTCACCCAAAGGGTTCATCGCTTTCCCTCTAGGGTTTAGCGAAGATTCTTAAGCTTCCACCACCACCACCGCTTCCTCACCACCACATCAACCAATTAGTTAAATGAAAAGGGTATTTTGGGGAGGGTGTTATGAGAAAAGTTAACACCGTTTTATTCAAAAATATTAAATCGGATGGAAGTGTGACTATTTTGTAAACGAAATATAAAAGTATGATCATTTTGTGAACGAATTACAAAAAATATGACCATTCTGTAATGGGCCTTATTAAAATTATAATCAAGATACTCCTACCTACTAGTCAAGCAATGAAAGTCAAACACGTCAGTTGACACGCTCCTCACACATACTGAACCTTCTCTACGTCTGTTGATTAATTAGGTGTAGATGTAGTTGGATCTACCCATCCACTAATCACCTTCCTTCCACTAGATAACAAGAAGAAGCAAAAAGTACCGACTAAACAAAAACAAGAAGAAGAAGATTCCAGTGTAACGTTTACTTAAAACAGCAATGGCATTTTGCGTAATTTAATCCAAACCACAAGGACTAAAACAAAATCTTTTATAGACCCACTTGTCCACTTTGGATAGCCGCGTGGAACCTACTGTCCTCCGCCCAGTCACACCCATCTCATCATCCCATCCCGCGTATACCACACCGTATTCTTCTTTTCTTTATCTTCCCTTTCTTTCTCTGTTTTCTTCTCCGCTCCAACAACAAAACCTAGACGAAAATCACACAGAAAAATAGGAAATTTCTTCTATTCTCCTCAAATCCAAATGCGAAAACCATGAATTCCGATTCTGTCCTTTACAATCCATTAAAACTTCCATTATTCTTTTCGTCTTCTTCTTCCAGAGCATTAATCGGTGCTAATCATACTTCTGCTCGATTCTGTTCTCGTTAGCACACAAATTCTCACTATCTTTTTTTAGGGTTTCTTCTTCAGAGATTTTTTTTTTTTTCTCGTCAATACAGTGAAATGGAATCTACTAGAAGTTTTTTGGTTAAGACGCTATTATTTGGAGTTTTTATTCTTCTTCTTCGATTTGTATATGTAGTTACAATCACAGGGGGATCTTGTTCAGCTGATGATTTTTGTTTTTTTTCAAGCCGTGAGAATTTGAATCTTGCCGGAACCGGTGTAAGAATCGGTTCTAATGCAGCAGTTTCCGTTGCCGGAACTGTTGGATCTTCTCCTGAACTTCGTGATCTTTGGAATAGTAGAGAATGGAGGAAAAGCGTTGCTTATTATTCTTCGATATTTCAAGATCTAATTTCTGAAGGATTTTTATCATCTGATTCGAAAGCTTTGTGTATTGAAAGTGAAACGAGGATTGGTCAAGATGTATTTGCATTGAGAGAAATTGGTGTTTCAGATTCAATTGGTACTTACAAGAAAGCATCACCTCCGTTAGTTAAATTCGGTCAGGTTTATAAACAACCATTTGCTGATAATACTTTTGATTTTATTTTCATTGGTAATGGTGGTCTTGATCGTTCAATTCGTCAGTCAGATTTAGTTTCTGAGATACAAAGAACACTTAAACCCGAAGGGTTTATTGTTGTTCACACAAATTCAACTAAAGATTCGTATAGTTACAATTCATTTATAAGTTTATTCAATTGCAGTAGTTTGATTCGAACTCGATATATCGACGATGATTCGTCTGTTCGGGAGATTGTTATGAAGAAAAACAGCTACCAGGGAGATAATGAGGTGAGAATTTCTGATGGTGGAACTAAATGTTCAGTTCCTGCGCATAAGCGAGAATTGGTTAAGTATGCGGAGCCGTTAATCGAAGAAGAGCCAATGAAACCATGGATTACATTGAAAAAGAACATACAGAATGTCAAGTATCTACCTACATTGGCTGATATAAATTTCAAGCAGAGGTATGTGTATGTTGATGTTGGGGCAAGAAGTTATGGATCTAGTATTGGAAGTTGGTTTAAGAAACAGTACCCTAAACAAAACAAGACATTTGATATCTATGCAATTGAAGCTGATAAGACTTTTCATCAAGAGTACAAATTGAAGAAAGGGATTAATCTTTTACCATATGCAGCTTGGGTAAAAAATGAAACTTTACTGTTTGAGGTGAATAGAGACCCTGGTCAGAATATTGAAGCTAAAGGAACTGGTATGGGGAGAATTAAACCTGTGAAATCTGATACTGGTCTTGCTAATAATGTGAATAAAATTCAGGGTTTTGATTTTGCTGATTGGTTGAAGAATACGGTTTCGGAGAAAGATTTCGTTGTCATGAAGATGGATATTGAAGGAACTGAATTCGATTTGATTCCGAGGTTAATTGAAACTGGAGCAATCTGTTTAATTGATGAAATCTTTCTTGAGTGTCATTATAATAGATGGCAAAGATGTTGTCCTGGAGAAAGAAGTTCTAAGTATGAACAGAGTTATGATCAATGCTTGGGTTTGTTTAATTCTCTGCGAGATATCGGAGTTCTTGTTCATCAATGGTATTAGACTGGTAACAATCTCCACGCATGTTCTGTAATATTTTTCTCAGCCTTCTTAGATTTGGATACTGGTTTTCTTTTTCTTAGTGCAAAAAATTGTAGCATTGAAAAGTTCATATTTTTTTTTACATTTTTATGTTGCCAATTATTATGTTACTGTTATACCTGCAAATGAAAATCCCAAATGTTCTGTAGTTCCTTGACTGTCTGTTTTCATTTGATCTTTTGTTTGAGATATTGCTTGCTCATAGGAATCTAAATGTCTCTGTGTGAAACTTATTTTGTGAACTTGACTGGAATGCTTTCCTAGTTGATTATTCTAAAGTGATTAGCAGCTGAAATAAGTAGGCTGACTTTAAGATACAATCCAGACTTTCATGTAACTCGAGTCCAAATAAGTTAAGCTGTCATTCCCATGCTATAAGATTATGGTTCAGGCCTTCAGGGTTAGGTTTACAAGAATCAGATTCAGATGCTAGGATACCAAAAGGCTAAAGCTGGTGCTCTCATTTGCCATGAGTAATTTGGTGTGAAGATGAGTTACACGGTTTAGTAGCTGGTACAGGATATAGAATGAAAAACAATTCAGAACTCTCTGCTGTCTTTGTTTACTCATTAGCGGAGACCAGCATTTCTTTTTTGTGAGGTATTGTTCTCTATCGATCTAGAAATAAAAAATTGATAAATCTGGTGGAACTGTTCTTTCCTTCATTTTACTGCTTTGTGCAGCAAAAAGAACAATATTAGCACTTAAGACTGATTGTTGTTGTGGTGAAAATCCAGTCTATCCATGACCTGGATGGACGCTTACACTGGATCATTAGTTTGAATTCAATCTGTTCAATCTTTAACAACTTACTTAGGTCATGTGAACACAATTCAGGGTTCTGATCAGCCGAATTGGTTGAAGAGCACAGTTTAAGAAAGATTCTTCAGTGTCATAAATTGGTGTTGAAGGGGATTTGATAGCAAGCTGTAACTGAAGTGCTGTCCAGGCGAGAAGACTACTGCTTAAGTTGAATTCAGTTGAGGAAGTATAATTCTCTTAAGTTGCTTTCAGTTGACTAGTACCATCAGACGACTTCCAGATATCTCTGATGACTGATGAGATCTATCAGACAACCCATCCCCAAAGGAGTCAGAAGTTTCCTGACTAAGTTGCCTGTGAACTTTATACCCTTTTTTGCTCTGGGTGAATAACTAGTTTTTTCCGCATTAGGATATCATCTTTTTTCTCGGTTGTTTTGATTCTCTTTCGTTTAGGACCACCTTTTGTTTTTGGGTCCCCTAATGTTGAGTTATTGCAATAAACCAAATTACAGTGTTAACATATGTGATGGTCTCATTGTAATGAATGCTACGGGGAAGACGAAGAATAAGTTTTTGACCCTTGCAAGTGTTTTAAGCAAGTGGGCAGACACATTTTCAGTTGAGAGGTTGGGAACTCCACATAAACCGTCCAATGCGATTCGTCTCTTGTAGTATGTTTTCAATGGGTCCATCCATGTCTGATTGATGTGGTTTGTTTTTGTTGGGTTCGATGATACACAGATCACGCAGGGAATTTCGAATGGTGCATGAATCTCATGGAAAATGTTTCCTTGAGAATCTATCTGATCATACCAGGCAAAGCTCATAAGATGCATTACATTACTACATTTCGATTGAAATTCACAAAAGGCCATTTTTAGACAAGGGGGAGGAATCTAACTTCCAAAATTGTAGCATTAGTTGTTTTTTCTAACATTCATGAGGAATACCAGTACCTTAAATTAGCATACATGTTTTACCGCATCTTTCGGTTGTTGCTACCCACAGGATAAGCTGAACCCAGCAGTACCATTAGTCAAATACTAAAATCTCTCTTTACCTCATTCATTTCCAATCCACACCACCATCCCATTTTTCTCCCTCAAGATTTTTTTTCATTGTTTTGGTTTCGGCTGTGTTTTTCAAAGTGTTTCTCTCTGAATCTTTTTGTACATTCTCTATTGTATATTTTTCTGGATAATTTTTCAATAGGCTAGTTAATCACATCATGAGTGCTTTACAAGCAATGCTGAGTAAAGGTGGTTTACCCACAGGGGGATTGACTCAAGGTTTACCGCCCGGAATGCCGTTATTTAACGTAACGATCGATAATGCAATAGTGTTAAACATACCGATAAATGGTAGGACATTCCTATGTTTTGATTCAAGTAAAGCAGGGTCGAAAGGATTGTGGTCCGGAGGAAACCCTTTGTTCTACATCGCGGATAATTTTCTCATGCAATTTTCTATCGGTGCTTTGCTTACACGGTTCTTGATGTTCATTATGCAGCCTCTTCATCAAACTTCTTTTGTTCCTCAAGTATTGGTAATGTGCTATGTCCCTTCTCTTTCCCTCTTGTAAACATACTTGGTTGGTAGCATACACTAATCGCGCAACTTTTTACGTATGCAACAGGCTGGTTTACTTATAGGACCTTCGGGTATTTCGAGAGATGAAAGTTTCAAGCAACATGTATTCACATTGAAGAGTGTATATCCAACGGAAACACTGGGAGTTTTTGGTTGTATGTTGTATCTGTTTGTTATTGGATTGAAAATGGATGTTGGAATTATAAAGAGATGTGGAAAAAGAGCTTGGTTTATAGGTTTAGCTACTTCCATTATACCATTACTACTCACAATTCCTCTAGCTTACATTTTGGCAGTTTCTTTTAAACTGGAACATAGTTTAGAAAGCTCTCTTCTCTTCGTTGCCATTCTAGAATCTTCTAATTCATTTCATGTCATCTGTTGCCTCTTAGCGGATCTCAACCTTCTGAATTCCGAGTTAGGTTATCTTGCAACTTCTGTATCAATGATCAGTGGGTTATTAAGTATGATAATGCTAAATATTGGTTTTACAGTGAAACAAACCATGGGAAGTGGAGCAGAAGCGTGGGTGTTGACCGTTGTATCCGCATTGACACTAATCTTTGTAATAATATTGGTTTTGAGACCAATTGTGCTTTGGATGATAAGAGAATCACCAGAGGGTAAACCAGTGAAAGAATGGTACTTAACATTTATAATGGTAATGATGATGCTAAGTGCATTTTTAAGTGAATTGTTCGGCCAACATTTGTTATTTGGACCGACGATTTTCGGGTTAGCTATACCTGACGGACCGCCAATTGGATCTGCATTGACGCATGAACTTGAGTGGTTTACTACAGAGTTGTTTTTGCCACTGTTTTACTTGATACTAGGTGGGAAAATGGATGTGAGATTGGTAGACATGAAGACTGCATTGATGGTGGAATTACTAAGTGTTGTTGCTCTGATAGGTAAAATGATCGGAACTATTGTGCCTTCTCTCCTTTGCAAAATGTCATTCCAAGAAGGCTTCATTCTTGCTCTTATTTTGGGTTCCCTTGGGTTTCTTGATATTCAATTCTTTAGCCGCGCAGTGCAACTTCAGGTACATATAAATTTCTACTCCAACTTAGTTGCATTATGAACCGTAGAACCGCACAATAAATTCATTACCATTTGATTTTTGACATTTTGTTGCTGTTGAACGCAGTTTATAAGTGGTAATTGTTTCACGGTAATGACCGTATCGTCGATGCTTCTAACGGCAGTAATCTCACCCGTGTTAAGATACCTGTACAATCCTTCAAAGAGATACATAAGCTACAAGAAGAGAAGTATTCAACACAACAAACGCAATACAGAACTGCGAGTAGCCGTCTGTGTGTACGATCAAGAAAATGTACCCACCATGATTAACCTTCTTCAAGCTTCAAATCCAACTCCTTATAGTCCTATCGCTGTTTTCGTTCTTCACCTCGTCGAACTTGTTGGTCGAACCGCTCCCATGTTTATCACCCACCAGTCTCTAAATAAACTACCCGCAAGATCTGAAATTATCATAAATACCTTCCGAATATACGAAGAACAAAACAAAGAATACATCACTCTTCGGTCTTACACTAGTGTCGCGCCATTAAACACAATCCATGATGATGTTTGTACGCTTGGACTTAACAGAAGAACTTCTCTCATAATAGTTCCTTTCCACGTACAATGGAATGTCGATGGGACGATTCAATCTACTCATCATCGTAGCGTTAACATAAATATCCTCAATAACGCTCCTTGTTCGATTGCTATTCTCATTGACCGTGGGAACTTATCCGGATCAGTGTTGGCTACATATAGAGCTTTCAGCCGTGTTTGTATGATCTTCTTAGGCGGGCCAGATGATAGAGAAGCATTAGCATATGCAACACGGATGTGCGACCAATCAAGTTTACATCTGACACTGTTTCGAATAACCGAGGCACAATGTGATATCCAACCAAGTAATCATCATGCAGAAGAACAAAGGAAAGACGATGAAATGGTGAATGAGTTCAAAGAAAATCATGCAGATTGCGAAAGAATAACTTATCGAGAAGAGGCTGTAAATAATGGCGTTGGTACGGTACGCGCTATAAGGATGGTAGAGGAAAATTTCGAGCTAATATTGGTAGGAAGACGGCATGAAGCGGATTCACCTTTGTTGATTGGTTTAAATGAATGGAGTGAATATCCAGAGTTGGGATTGGTGGGAGATATTCTTGCTTCGCCGGATTGCACGAGCCCTGTTTCGGTTTTGGTGGTGCAACAACATATTTGTGTAACAGATCACCTTCCTGAAAGTCCACGACCCCAGCATAGAATAGCCGAGCCAGCTGAGGATATGCCATGAACCTGACAGGAAAAAGAGAGATTTCTGGAGAAAAGAGTAGGATTTTGATTAATTTAGGACATGTAACATGCATAGCAAACAAACAGCTGTTATTAAGTTCTGGATGCAGTTTTTGTAGATTTACACTTCAATTGCCATTTTTCATTTGATTAGTCAAGTAAATTTTCCTAGAAACAAACAAACGCCATGCTTTCTTCTTTCACTTCATTGACAGAAACTAGTTTGGAACAGGCCGTGGTTTTTGTTGGCCAAAAGTATAGTGATAGCTAGGGAAGGATTTGTACTGAACAAATGGGTCTATTGTACTGCAAATCATGAAAATGAAAAAGGGATACACCAAATCTAGTACTAAATCTTGCCATTTCTTGTGAAACTCAAATAATGAAGTACAATGGGTTGAAAAGTAGTACAGACATGTGTACTTTTACCAGTCTCTTTGAGTACTGCACTACTGCTGACTCTTTTACACAATACTTGCAGTAGTACAACAGATATGTAGTACAGAATATGAGAGAAGTACGTTTAAAAAAGGTTTACATTAAAAGGAACAGTGGAAATCATCCTCAATAGTTCTCAAAATGAAGCAAAGAGGAAACCCAAAAAGAGGTGAGGAGGATCGACAGGAGCATCCTGAGATCACATGAGAAAACCCAATATCAGACACTCACTATTTGTTGTCATGCTGCATATTCATGTGATCTCAGGTCGCCCCTGCTGAACTTTCCCTCACTCCAAAGATGATTGAGCAAAATAAGAGAATTTTCTTCATTTTTATACACCACTAGCTCTGAGTAACAAACAAGATGGTTGAGCAAGACCCAACTGTGAACTTCATTCAAGGAAATATCAAGCAGATTTAGTGCTAGGTACTCAAGCAGCTGACCGTGGGTTGCACCATTGGTTCTTTGCATTTCACTTACTTGGGGTTACCTATGTTGGAGAAAAATGAGCTTTTAATAAAAATGTTTTGGTCTTGGTGGGGTTTGATCTAATGACCTATGGGTCCAAGGATACTTGCTCATTTTATGAGTGAATGAATCTCTTTAGTCCCCATTGGGTACAATAGAGAAGGAGTTCCCCTATATGACCATATTGCTATGGATATATTGACAAACGAGGGTGGAAGCCTTGGGCTAAAAGATATTTGGGCCAACCCATGCGTTATGCACATATATCACGCACCAAGCCTTGTGTCTGCTCGAATTTGTTTTTGCAAGTTTTTCTTTTAGAGTTTTATTTATGGGAGGATTCCTTTTACGCGTTTAATTGTTTTACAAGAAACAAAACTCGTTTGATAAGAAAACCTAAACCTAAACCTAGCTTGATTTGCAAGTTAATTTTCCTATAAATACAACTCGAAAAATCTTTTTAAAACACACAAGAAACGACCATCTTTCTGTCTTCTTTTCTTCATCTCTTTATTTGTTTTGTGCGGTGTTTTACTTCCACCCCCGTTGCTGAGTTCAAGAGTGGGTAACTTGCGTTGTGCTAACTCAAGTTATATCGGGCGATCTTATCCTAGACACATCTTATTTGTGAGGGGTTTAGCATTACTCAACTCGAGTATACCCGCGAACTAATGTGTTAAGGACAACTTGTTGAACATGTGATTCGCCCTCGTCAAGTTATTTCGGTAGAGTTGTTTCTCATTAGTTCTTTACATATTATTTTTGATACATCTAACGTGCTGTTCATTGTTGCAAGATCCCAACAATCTTAACACATTAGTATTCCTTGTAACAATGGGAAACAACGACGTAGAAAGACCACAAAAGTTTAACGGAAATGATTTCAAGAGATGGCAATCCAAGATGTTGTTTTATATGAGCCATCATGAACTAGACTATGTACTGGTTCCAAGTGATGAATTGTACAATGCTGAAAATTTGACTGAGGAGGAGTTCAATTATAACACGAGGTATAATTTTCTGGCTAAAAATCATATCATGAACGGTTTGGAAGATGCGATGTATGATTTTTACAACACTAAAGATAATTTCACTACTTATGATTTGTGGATTGCGTTAGAAGCAAAGTATCAAGCGGAGACTGCAGGGAGCAAGAAATTTCTGGTAGCAAAGTTTATGGAGTTCAAGATGACGAATGATAAGTCTGTTGTTGATCAGTTCCTCGAACTTCAGCAAATCATTAACGAGATTCTCGCTGAAGGTATGGTTATTAATGAGACGTTTCAAGTATCTGCGGTGATTGAGAAGTTACCATCTTCTTGGTCGGAGTATAAGAAAAAGCTGAGACATGACACTGGGGAGATCAACATGGTTGAATTGGGAAAGAAGATTCAAGTGGAAGAGATGTTGTGCACCAAAGACAAGAACGTGTCATCAGCAAGGGACATGGCTAATAAGGCTCATATGTCTGAACACAAGTCGTCCAAAGCTGGGAAAGGTGACAACAACTATCGCAACTCGAAGCATGGACCTAACAAGAAAGGTATGTTTCGTAAACCAGATTCTGGCATTACTAAAATTAAAGGTCCTTGTTGGGTATGTGGAAATACTGGTCATATGGCAGTTCACTGTAGACAACGTAAGGATAAAAAGAATAATGCTAACTTGGTTGAGAAGAACAAAGACGAGTTTTCTGCTGTGGTGTATGAAGTTAACTTGGTGACCAATGTGATGGATTGGTGGGTAGACTCTGGAGCTACCAAGCATGTTTGTGGGAACAAAGACTGTTCACTTTCTACCGAGAGGGTAGGGGAAGGCGAGAAACTCTATATGGGTAACTCATCTGCATCAGAGGTTGCAGGAAAAAGAAAGGTCGGTCTGAAGCTCACATCTGGAAAGACTCTCACATTGAATGAAGTTCTTCATGTTCCAGACATCTGCAAAAATCTTGTTTCTTGTTCTGTTTTAGATGATAAGGGTTTTAAAGTTACAATTGAGTCTGGAAAACTTATAGTAACTAAGGGAAATGATTATGTGGGTAAGGGTTATAAGACTGGGGGTCTATATAAACTTAATGTAACCTGTCCCGAATTGAAATTGAATGATTCTTCTGCTTACATGTGTGTGTCATTGAACATTTGGCATGGTAGACTTGGTCATGTAAACTATAAATCAACGCATAAATTGGCTAGCGTAGGCTGCATACCCAAATTCACTTTAGATAAAAATCATAAGCGTGAGATGTGCGTAGAATCTAAGCATGCTAAGAAATCATTCAATAAGAATGTCCGGAGAAACTCTAAACCCTTAGACTTAATCCACTCGGACCTAGTTGATATGAAGTCAGTTCAAACAAGAGGTGGTAAGAAATGGTTTATTACTTTTATAGATGATTGTACGAGGTACTGCCATGTTTACTTACTTAGAGGGAAGTACGATACCTTAGAAGACTTTAAGATATATAACGTCAAGTCGAAAAACCAATTGAATACTACCATTAAAACTATTAGGTCCGACCAAGTGGTGGTGAGTATGAAATTCCCTGTAGGAGATTTCTGCGAAGAACATGGCATAATACATGAGACTACATCCCCTTATTCACCTCAATCCAATGGTGTAGCTGAACGTAAGAACCATACCCTTAAGGATATGATGAATGCCATGTTGATTAGTTCAGGATTACCTTCAAATTTGTGGGGGAGGCTATCTCTCCGCCAATTACATCTGAACAGAGTACCCTTTAAAGGATCGAGATAAAACTCCATATGAGTTATGGAAAAAACAACCATCTTATGATTACTTCAAAGTGTGGGGGTTCTTGGCAAAGGTGGGCATCCCTCCTCCTAAGAAAAATAAGATAGGACCCAAAACCGTTGATTGTGTTTTTATAGGGTATGCTGAGCATATTAGTGCTTAAAGGTTTATGGTCGTGAGTTCTGAAATTTCTGACATAAGGTTGAATACTATCACGGAGTCTAGGGATGCTGAGTTTTTTTTAGAATGTTTTTCCAGTGAAACGTGATTCTCGAAAGAGATGTTTAGATGATCCCCTAGATTTGCCGTCAACCAGTCAGTCATTACCTATAGAGGAAGATGAACCAGAAATAGAACCTAGAAGAGGTAAAAGGGTTAGAACTGAGAAAACCTATCCTGGTTGCATTACATACCTAGCCGAGTCTGATCCTCAGACTTATAGAGAAGCCATGACTTGTCCTGAAGCTCCTTGGTGGAAAGAAGCTTCCATTAGTGAAATGGATTCCATTCGAGAAAACGGTACTTTTGAACTTGTAGATTTACCTCCATGATCTAAGGCCATATGTAAATGGATTTTCAAGAGAAAACGTAATATAAATGGAACTATTGAAAAATACAAGGCTAGGTTGGTAGCTAAAGGCTACAGACAAATAGAAGGTATAGATTTGTTTGACACCTATTTGCCGTGAGTAGAATTAGATCCATTAAGATGTTAATTGCTATAGCTTTTGTCCATAATCTAGAGATACATCAAATGGATGTAAAGACAACGTTTCTTAATGGTGAGTTAGATGAAGAAATTTATATGGAACAACCTGAGGGCTTTGTAGTTAAAGGTTGTGAAAAGAAAGTTTGTAAACTGGTTAAATCTTTGTATGGATTGAAACAAGCACATAAACAGTGGCATGAGAAATTTGATCATGTGATGATTTCTAGTGGTTTTATAATTAATGAATCTGATAAGTGTGTTTATACTAAACTTGTCAAGGATGCCTGTGTGATTGTATGCTTGTATGTTAATGACATGCTTATACTAGGGACAAACATGGATGTTATTAATTCCACCAAGAAATTGTTGAATGAGAACTTTGACATGAAAGACTTAGGCCCCGTTGATGTCATATTAGGGATGAAGATTAGAAAAACTTCTAATGGCTATAGTCTAAATCAGTCTCATTATGTTGAATCCATACTTAAGAAATATAATCAGTTTGACTGTAAACCTGTTTGTACTCCGTATGATTCTTCTTGTCATCTCAAGAAGAATAAGGAGTAGGAGTTAAGAAACTTGAATACTCGAGAGTCATAGGAAGTATGATGTACTTAATGAATTGTACGAGACCAGACATTGCTTATGCTGTGAGTAGGTTAAGCAGGTATACTTGTAATCCAGGGCAGATGCATTGGGATGCACTTATTAGAGTGTTTAAGTATTTAAAGTTCACAATGACCTTTTGTTTGAATTACGAAGGGTATCCTTCCGTCCTTGAGGGATTTTGCGATGCAAACTGGATATCAGACTCAGAGGATTCTAAGTCGACGAGTGGATATGTATTCACTCTAGAAAAGTGCGTCTCGTATCTTGGAAGAGTTCCAAACAGACATGTATAGCTCATTCCACTATGGAATCGAGTTTATTACGTTAGATAAAGCGGGAAAGGAGGCCGAATGGCTAAGAAACTTTTTAGAAGATATTCCTCCCTCGGCATAGGCATGTGCCGCCTATATGTATACATTGTGACAACAAATGCGATAAGTAGAGCTAAGAATAGCTTCTACAATGGAAAGTCTATACATATGCGTAGAAGACATGATTCTTTGAAAATTTTAATCTCAACAACGTTATTTCCATAGATTGGACATGGTCCAAGGAGAATATCGCGGACCCTTTGACGAAAGGTTTGTACAAGGAGATAGTTAGTAAAGCATCGAGGGGGATGGGGCTTAGGCTCAATAATTAAACTTGCCATGAAGGATACTCAACCTTGCTGACTGGAGATCCCAAGATCAAGGTTTCGAATGAGAAAACTAATTTGTGGTGGGTAAAGGTAAACACTATCGGAGAATTTCATTCTCTTGTCCTTTCCCTATGGTGTTGATGTGATAGTGTGATTTTGCATGTGGAGGATGACTTTTAAATAAGTCTTAATGAGTCCCATAGTTTCAATTTAAGATTGAAGTGTGGTGTAGCAGTAAACACTCTTGATGGAACTCACCTATCTGAATGAGGAAGTGGGGCCGCTTCCTATGAGAATTGAGCCGATTCTCTAGAGCATTATGAGAAACATGATATGTCCAGGGCCAAATTGGACAAAATGGCACGAACTTAGCAACGCCAGGAGAATATCTCTAGAGCATTTGTTGTCGCGAATTACACCAAATGCTATCAGTTCAAGACTAGGTTCACTGTTTAGCAAGTAGTTCCGGTAACTTCTCACTAAGTAAGGGTTCAAGTCCTCACGAACATCTTTGCCTAAATGGTATTTTCCGTACTATGTTTTTTCGTTTTTACCGAGATTTCATTCATGTGGGGGATTGTTGCAGAAAAATGAGCTTTTACAAGAAACAAAACTCGTTTGATAAGAAAACCTAAACCTAAACCTAGCTTGATTTGCAAGTTAATTTTCCTATAAATACAACTCGAAAAATCTTTTTAAAACACACAAGAAGCGGCCATCTTTCTGTCTTCTTTTCTTCATCTTCTTTATTTGTTTTGTGCGGCGTTTTACTTCCATCCCCGTTGCTGAGTTCAAGAGTGGGTAACTTGTGTTGTGCTAACTCAAGTTATATCGGGCAGTCTTATCCTGGACACATCTTCGCTGTGAGGGGTTTAGCATTACTCAACTCGAGTATACCCGCGAACTAATGTGTTAAGGACAACTTGTTGAACCCGTGATTCGCCCTCGTCAAGTTATTTCCGGTAGAGTTGTTTCGCATTAGTTCTTTACATATTATTTTTGATATACATCTAACGTGCTGTTCATTGTTGCAAGATCCCAACAACCTATGGGAGCTAAGGTTAGACAAGCAAGGATTTGGGATCTAATTATTGAGAATATATGGTGAAGAGACTTGCCCATAGAAGAAAAAGTACATTTCAAGAGGTGAAAGACTGATTCTTATCTTTAAGTACTCTTACATGTATACCATATACCTTGTATCCCTCTGGGGGATTTGCCTCCTGCTGTTTCTTTGTATCTTTGTGATTTTGTGCCTCCTCAGCGCTATGAATCTATTTCAATCTTTTTTAGTCATATAAGTCCTTCATCCGATAAACGTCGAACACGCATAAATGGTCATTAAGAAAAAAAATAAGAAAAGAAGGATCATTTATCATTAGCGGAGTATAGACCATTACAAGCCAATATTTGTGTAGCGTAATTTTGTATAATAGCCAAGTATGCTCCTCTTCCACTGGAGGAGGAAGCAAATTAAGCAATCCTGAATTACCTCCATAAAAAAAATCCACCTGCCACTCACATGATATACACTATGTTATTCTGTTTTTCCACTTTGCAATCTAAACTAATCTTACAATTCAGCTTTACATAGAGAGAGTGATTTTAAAATTCTTGTTTTAAACCCTGTCTGACATAGACTATATACAAAGTGAGGATTGTGGGTAGAGTGATCATCGATGCCAACAAACAACGTATTGCGGTCAGGGTATATATGATGGAATTTCAAGCGTATGGCAAGGAGACAGTTCTTTCGATTATTTATTTCCTGTTTTCTCTATGCAGATAGCTGTTGCTTCACATCAACAGTGCAGTGGTTGTTAGAACTTCTTGGTCAGACTTCTTTTACCTCGCAGATCAGTGCCCATGAAATCTGACAAAGCACCAAAAACAGTAAAATCTGTATCAACCGTGCTAGTTTAGATTGACAGCTAATCTTGTAGCAGCGCGCTAGATGGCGCAGTGTGATTGGCTGGAAACTCTTTAGTATACCCGCTGTTCTACACATATAAACCAACATGCTTTATTTGTAGAGTCCATTTGCTATATCATCTGTTAATAAAAAATCTCAGCTGTAGCATTTTGCAACTTAAAAATGCTAAATTTACGCACCCATTCTGAGACAAACTAGTAAGGCCAAAAAATCCAAGTAGTTAGAATTCACAATAACACCTAGCAGTAAACCTTTCATTCCTCTCGTCCTATAATTTGCAAAATAGTGGAGACATTTTTCTTTTTGTTATATGGTTGTTTTCTTCAGATCTCATCTGATCTGAAGAAACAATCATGGATTTATCGAAAATCATGAATTCAACGACAATATTTCTGGACACAGCGACAATCTTGAATAATTGTTCTGGATATTTTCGGTTCGTCAACGAAGCGAAAGAACTCAAGGATCTTAATGGAACTTTATGGGAAGTTCAACCACTTGCAATGAATTTAAAGTCGAGCATATGGCACGGAGATGATCCTTTCAACTATTCAATTCCTGTTTTCTTGGCTCAAGCTTCTATCACAGCTTTTGCAACATCGGCCATGAATTTGTATTGGAACCCCTGGGAGTGACTTCTTTCGTCGCTCAGATGATCGTAAGTAAGATTAATCTCTCCCTCGTCCATGCCCTTGCATTTTTCTGATGAAATGTAAACTAACATTGATGCATGTATTTAGAATGATTTATTTGATACATTGTGTGGAACAGGGAGGTCTACTTATAGGTCCTTCATTTTTGGGGAAAACAGAATTATTCGCAAAAAAATTGTTCGCCAATGCATCTTTATATATATTGGAGACAGTTCAGTACTTCGGTTCCATGTTTTTTTTGTTCCTTATTGGAGTGAAAACAGATATAAGTATGGTAAGAAAATCAGGAAAAATGGCATTGCTGGTAGGATTCCTTAGCTTCTGCCTACCTTTCGTCCTTGCGACCTTAGTGGCTTATATTTTAGTGAAAGATAAAATACATTGGGTGCCCAGAGAAATACTCGAATCTCTCCCTTATATTGCAGGATTAACATCCCTGAGTTCACCTCATGTCATCAATAGCTTCCTTGCTGATCTAAATCTCCTAAACTCCGAACTTGGCCGAATAGCCATGTCCGTGTCCATGATCAGCGGAGGCTGCAGCTTAATTTCTGTATTATTAGTTTTAACATTTAAACAGAGCGAACTTTCAAAAACTCCAGAGAATATTATGTGGACACTTTGCAGTTGTTTAACAATCATCATAATTATCATCTACGTTATACAACCCATAATGCTATGGGTACACAAACGCCATGATGACGCAGCAGTCAAGGAAGAGTACGTGTTTTTCATATTTCTTACGGTTTTGGTTTCTTCGCTGGCCGGTGAGATTGTTGGGCAGCATTATTTGGTTGGTCCGTTGCTTCTGGGTCTGGT
Source organism: Papaver armeniacum (assembly GCA_023531295.1). NCBI lineage: Eukaryota > Viridiplantae > Streptophyta > Magnoliopsida > Ranunculales > Papaveraceae > Papaver > Papaver armeniacum. The sequence continues at coordinate 106,933 of JAJJWW010015668.1, forward strand.
TGTTCCACCTGGACCGCCGTTGGGAGCTGCAATAGAAGATAAACTCGATTGTTTTGTTACGGGTATACTAGTGCCAGTGCTTGTAATTGCCAGAGCATGCCCATTCATGCTGTCCGAAATAAGAAGTTCAACTTTTGTGGTCGTTCAGTTATTGGCATTCTTCAGTTTCGTTGGGAAGTTCTTTGGAACTATAATAACTGCTGTCTATTCCGAAATGCCTATCCAAGATGCTCTAACTCCAGGACTCGTCAAGAATGTCCAAGGTGTACTGGACATACAGATTTGGGTACGAGCAATGGGTCTTAAGTCTATGGCTATCAATCAGTCTTTTGTTTTTCTTGGATGTTTCTTCTTTGTGACTTGGGATATTACGTACTTGCAGCTTATTGACAGGGAAATTTACGGAAGTCTGGTGCTTACGATGCTGATCATGACCGGCTCAATCTCAGTCATTGTCAAATTTCTCTATGACCCCTCGACTAAATATGTAGGTTACAAAAGAAAAACCATCCAGCACTCCAAACCCAACGCAGAACTTCGAATTCTTGCATGTGTCTACCACGAAGAGAATGTCCCAAGCATTGTCAATCTCCTTGAAGCTTCCAATGCAACAACATACAGTCCCATCTGCGTCTACACCCTTCACCTAATCCAACTTCAAGGCCGTGCAACACCTTTACTGATTGTTTGGCTGAAGAAGATGAGTTGTCTGCTGAAGAAGATGAGTTGTCTGCTGAAGAAGATGAGTTGTCTGCTGAACAACTAAATGAAAAATTACTTCACACAGTTGAATTTGAGAGAGTTACTCACATGGAAGAGGTGGCTTGGAAGATCAAATCTAAATCAGATTGGTTAACAGAAGGTGACAGAAATACACACTTTTTTATGAGCAAGGCTACTGCTAGAAGAAGACATAATAGAATTAGGCAGTTGTATGTGGATGGCAAGCTTGAAGATGATAGAGTTAAGCTGCAGGATCATATTGTGGACTTCTATAAAAACCTGTTCAGGGAAGAAGAAATTATAAGACCAGTGCTGGAAGGCATAGCTTTTGATAGTATTAATGCTATTGAGTCGGATATTTTGGATGCTGCTTTCACTGAGGAGGAAGTTTTGCTTGCTGTCAAAGATCTTGGCCAAGACAAGGCACCTGGACCTGATGGTTATCCACTGATGTTCTTCACAAAATGTTGGAAATTCTTAAAAGCTGATATTATGGGTTCCATTCAAGAATTCTGGGAAACAGGTAGTTTTGATGCTAAACATAATTCCACTTTTATTGCCCTTGTACCTAAGAAAGATCATGTTGAATCTATTAGAGACTGCAGACCTATTTGTTTATTAACAAGTTTCTATAAGATTGTAGCAAAAATTTTGGCAACTAGATTAAAACTAGTCATGCCTAAATTGATCTCTCCAGTTCAATGTGCTTATATAGAAGGGAGGCAGATTTTTGATGGTACTTTAATAGCAAATGAGCTTGTGGACTCTAGATTAAAATCTGGCCAGGCAGGGATTGTGTGTAAGATTGATTTAGAAAAAGCTTTTGATAGGGTGAATTGGAGTTACTTGGAATTTGTGTTGAAGAAGATGGGGTTCAGCACTAAATGGTGTAGGTGGATCAGGTTTTGCTACTCAACTGCTTCTTTCTCTGTGTTAATTAATGGGTCTTCTTTTGGTTTCTTTAAAAGCACTAGAGGAGTTAGACAGGGATGTCCTATGTCTCCACTGCTTTTTAACATTGCAATGGAGGGTTTTTCAAGGTATTTAGATAGAGCTGCAAATTTGTGCTTGTTTAATGGTTTCTCAATGGTGGACGGTGGAATGATGGTGAATCATTTACATTATGCCGATGATACTATTACATTTGTGGATAATAAGAAGGAAGAACTATCAAATTTATTTTCCATTCTTCATTGTTTTGAGTTCATTACGGGCCTTAAGGTTAATACTTCAAAAACTAGGCTTATAGCAATTGGAGAAGTACCGATTTAAAGGAGTGGGCAGATGATTTTGGTTGCAAGACAGGATGCTTTACCTTTCATGTACACGGGGATGCCATTAGGTGCAAAACCAAACAGTAAAACTATTTGGAATCCAGTCATTGAGAGGTTTGATGCTAGATTATCTTTCTGGAATCAAATTTCATTATCTAAAGGTGGTAAACTGGCTCTTCTTAAGCATATTCTTACTGCTCTTCCTTTATATTATTTTTCACTTTTCAAAGCTCCAATTTCTATCATTAATATTTTGGAGAAGAAAATGAGGAATTTTCTTTGGGAGCATAATAATTCTGGTAGTAGAAACTCTCATTTAATCAATTGGAAGACAGTTATGGCGACTAAAGAAAGAGGAGGACTGGGAGTTCTGAACCTAAGATTGATGAATCAAGCACTTCTGGCTAAGTGGAGCTGGAGATTTGGAGTGGAGAAGTCTCAACTATGGTATAAACTTATGGTAGAAAAGTATGGTGCTGAATTCTCGTACTAGACTCCAAAAATAGTTAAATCTCCTCATGGGGTCTCATGTTGGAGAACTATTGTTGAGTGTTCTAATCTGGTTACGGCAAATTGTTCTCTTAGACTACATTCAGGTACTCATATTTCTTTCTGGAATGACAGATGGATGGGAGATTCATGTTTTATGGACTCTTTCACTAATTTATACAAACTGGATAAGTTGCACAATGCTAGTGTTGCTGATCACATTACAACAGATGGGTCTTGGAGGTTCGATTTTAAGAGAATTCTGACAGCTGCGGAATCATACTCTCTAGCTGCCCTTTTGCAGATTATCGGTTTCTACACCACCTCTTCTTGATGATATATCTGACAGTAGAAGATGGTCTTTGCACTCAAGTGGAGTTTTCTTAGTAAAAACTTTATATGCTAAGCTGAACAGTGATGCAGGAGTTGATAACTTTCCGCACAGTTTTGTCTGGATTACAGGAATTCCAACTAAAGTTAATTTTTTACTTTGGTGTGCTGTACATGGAAAGTTGAATTCGAAAGATATGATTCAAAACAAGGGGATGGATATTCATAGTTCTTGCATTCTTTGCGGAGATAGTAATGAGTCCCAAGATCACATTTTCATCCATTGTAAGGTTGCTCAAAAGATCTGGTCTTCTGTTACACCGAAGGATCAATGGGCTTGGGTCTTCCCAGACTCTATGTTTAACCTTGCAAGGACTTGGCAGAATAATCATTTGTCTTCCAGTGGAAAAATTGTTTGGAAACTTATCCCAGCAGCTATTGTTTGGATTTTATGGAGGGAAAGAAACTGCCGCACTTTTGAAGAGAAGTATGTGTTCAAACTGACGAAGACTTGTGTTTAGAGGTTAAAACTCTTGTGCTAACGTGGGCTGCAAGTTTTGGCAATAGAGTTCATTTGAACTTCTCCTATACTGTGCGCAATTGGAGTACTGTTTATCTGTAATTTTTCTGTTTTTGCTTTGTCATTTTTTTTTTTTTTTTGCTTTTTTAACTACCTCTGGTAGTTTTTGTAAATTCTTCCTCTTTTAATAAATCTTTCTCTTCTGATCAAAAAAAAAAAAAAACACCTTTACTGATCACTCACAAAACAAACCCTACCGATCCTTCAGAAATGAACCCTACAACCCGAATCATCAAGTCCTTTACATTATATGCACATCACAACAGAGGAATAGTTTCAGTGAGTTCCTTCACAGCCATCTCACCTTATAATACAATGCATGACGATATTTGCTCACTAGGTTTAGATAAAAGAACCTCCCTCATAATTATACCCTTTCACCACCAACCAGCTATTCTTACACAGTCAAAGTCCACAACAACGATCCGAAGAGTAAACATAAACGTTCTCAACAAGGCACCTTGTTCTGTAGGTATACTAATTACCAAAGGTCCAACCAAACCCCCTAGCCTTGGTGGTATTAATTGTAATAGCTCTCCATCAAACGTAGCGGTTATATTCTTGGGCGTTCCAGATGATCGCGAGGCATTGGCTTATGGTGCTCGAATTGGAGATGAAATTAACGTAAAGTTGACAGTAATTAGATTCATGCATTCTGGTGAAAGGAACCAGCAAAAGTCAAAAGAGAAGAGGAAAGATCAAGATACAGTAAATGGGTTTAGGCTTCAAACTGCAGGTTCCAAGAATGTAGAGCACATAGAAGAGATGGTGAAAGATGGAGTAGAACTTATTTCGAGTATTAAAGGAATCGAAAGCTCGTTCGATCTTCTGATTGTTGGAAGAGAACATGGCAAAGTATCATCAAAACTATTGGAAGCTTTTAATGAATGGAATGAATTCCCGGAATTAGGGGTTATAGGTGACATGCTTGTTTCTTCCGACTCTAAAACGTCCGAGTCTATATTGGTCATGCAACAACGACCACAAAAGAAGAAGAAACAAAAAAAGTCGAGCAAACGTTAAAACATCCTAGAGTAGTCCTATGACTTATATACATTGGGTAAAAATTAGTTGAATTACTTTTTACAGTTTTTTAATTTACTTTTCATTGTTTTCAGTTTTTTTTTCCTCCTTAGTGTATGTAAAACATTGAAAGTTTCGGAGAATCAATCATACATGAATAAACAAGCGTTGAAAGTACGGATGGGGTTCACTATATTTTAACAGTGTTCGAATTTGTGCTTACGTGCTTACTCTCTAAATAGTAGTGTTTACCAGGCATCCAAATCTAAATCTCACCTCTTGATTTACAATATTTCCGATGGTAACTTTGTGTGCATTTTATGTCTAAAATTTTTCTTTGGTATATAAAAATTTAAGGATATTAAAAAAAAAAAAAAATCTCCGACCATAATATTTTTTTTTTTTGGTTAAGAATTTTTTTGACCATTGATCTAGAATTAAATATTGAGTTCTAGTGAGTTCACAGAGTTTTTGAACTGTCAAGGGATTTCTCGCTCCTTGACAGTTCCAAGCTAAGTAAATCATTTTTGTAGCGAGTGTTGGGACTTGCTAGCCACTCGCTTTCCTTTTCCATGAGCTTGCGCCTCGGTCTCTTTGTTTATCTCGAAACCCTATCTTCGATCGGCATATGTTTGCTTTAAAAAATAGATTAGGGTTTGATGAATGCTTTGCGATTTCTTGTAATGGACATAAAGGAGGATCGGGCACGATGTGGGCTTCCCACCTTCATGTCCAAATTTTAGTTTCTAATCAAAGTGTACTTCATGCCTACATCTCACCTCCGGCACCTCAAAGACCATGGTACATTCACCGGTGTCTATGTGTTTATGGGTGAAAACCGTTTCTGGCGATTTTGGTAATTTTGGGTGTGTGGGTGAGAAACAAATCTAAACCCTAAACAATGTACTTGCACGGGAGTACTTTTGATTCGAGAGATCAATCACATGCAATCCTCGGCCTAAACCAAGAAATGGCCGTTCCAGGCTTGCTTCGGTCACAAAGTGAAGGAGAAGGGTTAGTCTTAGGGAGGAAGCGAAGAAAGTGTTGAGACTAGAATAGTTGATTCTGGAAGTGTGGGCGTTTTGTGACTTGTATCAGAAAAGAACTGGTAAGCAGGATGGAAAGCTACCAGGTGATTTCTAGATATTGTGTGTTGCCGACCCCAACTTCTTTTTTGGTGGAAATAGGTGAAACCTATTTATACAAGTCATAGTGAAACATACCCTGGTCTCGTAGGAAGTGGAAACGATTGAGTGGTGGAAGAAAAGAGTAACGTGTAACTGCCAGAAGTTATGCTTCCATGATGAAGGAAGTGAATTCGTGTAACCGTCGGTCATTACTCTTCCATGATGAAGGAAATGAATTGTTTACACCGTTACTTATCACCACCACTAATTATCCTACTTCATGACACTTTCTTGTAACGGGCGCATTGCACGCCGCACGCTGTAAACCTCCAGACCAATACCACGATGAACATCCCCGGTTGTGACATATTTTGATGTCTTGAGTGTTTCCGTGGAAACATGTAGCACTTTTCTACGTGTGGCAAGTTAAAATTGAGAGGCTTGTGATAGGTGTAGAATACACCGTATTTAATATCTAGTATTTATGCTTTCTTTGCGAGTTTTCTTGTAAATTATGTATCTTATGTGTGCTTTTGAGTTTATTAGGTGCAATGAAGTCATTTGGAGCAAAAAGACCAATTGGAACTCGTTCAAATACAAGATTTCTACTTTTCATTGTGTAGAGGACGAGAAGACGAAGGCAATGGCGAAAGAACGGAGTCATTCCCGAGTTCGTATGAAGAAGTTATGAGCAAAACAAGAACTTGGAAGACTAAGGGCTAAATGGTCGTTTCAAAGAGAAGTGTTATTGGCACCCTCGCTGTACGTTAAGGGGTGGTCATTCTGTTAAGGGACAACTCTATTCGGAGGAATACTATTTGGAGCCGAGCCGAGGTTAAGGGACAGCCCACTTAGTTACCCCTTATTAAGAGTCTAGGGTGTTGAATAACGAGCATTACTTCTAAAATCGAGAGAAGATGACTTCTTAATTGCTTTTCACCTGAATTCAGACAAGAGAGAAAAATAGGCTGTTGTTCAAGAGTGAATCGAGAGAAAGACCCAGAGATTCAAGGGGGAAAACGGAAGTAAGTGAATGGGTGTTGAGTGAATCGACTTGAATATGGTTTGGGTGATTTGATGGGGATGTTTACGTGAGAGAAGGAGTTAGGGTTCCACCCGAAAGCAGATCGGGAAGAAGGAGGAGCATTTGGTGTTGGAAGAGAGAAGCGGCCATGGATTGAATTCGAGAGGAGATGAAAGTATTGTGTGAATCTCGAGATGGGTTCTTGATTAACCCAGGTTTTATCTGGTGGTTGGAAGTAGAGGAGTACCGATCTAGGGTTTCTCGGTGAATGTTTTATGAGCTTGTGATGGGGAAATGGAAGAGATGATTATGAATTTCCGGTGAAGCTGTAATAATGGAGGAAAGAAGGAGTTGAATCTGATGCTAAATAGCTTTGAGTTTGCAGGGTTATTGGAGAGATTGCAGTGGCAGCTGTGATTGAGGCTAGGTTGGCTCGAGCTACGAGATTTGGTGGTCTTTGGTGGAAGGCAATCGATACAAAGAATGGAGCCTGGTTGCAGGTCTTGAAGTGTTGTTGCTGAAATTGAAATGTAGTTGGGGTTTGAATGAGTTACATGGAATTTGCATTGTGTGATGAGTGAGTGGAGCTGGTGCTGATAGGATATGGTTATGGTGAATTAGAAGTGAGCTGATGCTAGCCTGAGATGTTGTGTTGGTCAAGGACTTAACTAGGGACTCTGGGAACTGAGCTGCAGGCAGGTGATTTGTGCTGGTGACATGAATATCTTGCCAGGGAGTGATGGAGCTGGTGTATGTGAAGCTGTAAGTTGCAGGGCAGAGATGGTTATGTCTTATTCAGGTGCTGTTACAGGGTAGAGGAGATGAAATGGAGTAGCAGGGTCATGAGGGTTGGCTGTGTTTGAAATGGAGTGTATTGCAGGTGGAAGCCTGGTAGTGTAGCTTCAGGGTGTAGGAAAGTGGAGGTGAAATTGCAGCCCAGTTGGAGGAGCTGCAACTGATACAGCAGGTGCAGGCTGAAATGGTGATGCTAGAACTGGCAGGGGTTAGTTGGTATTGAAGCTCAAGTCCGAGCTGAGCTGAATCCGGTGGGAGTATCTTTGCAAAGATGGATTCGGACAGATTAACGAGTTGGATGAACGGCAGCGAAGGCGCTAGTAAGGCACTAGTTGAATCAAGAAACCGGGAAATAAAGAACTGTGTTGCTTTGTGTAGTTGAGTAATGGTCCTGGTGGGAGTTTGTGCATCTTGTGCTTGGCATGAGCTGAAATGAGGCATGGAGATGACATTCTTTGCAATTGGATTTGAAGCATTTGCAGGCATGAATTGGCCGAAAGGCAGATTAGTGGAGTTGCGGTGAGTTGTAGTGGCAGTGAAGCGAGGGAGAATGGAAGTTGATGCTTTGAGTCTGCAGGTCTTAAGATGTATGAATTTGTGAAGGTCTGTTTGGCTAAGCAAAATTTGAAAAGCTGCAGGATGGTGGTCTGCTAAGGGCCTGAAATGGAATTGAAGTGCAGCCATCTTGGTGGAAGAAGCTCGATGCACAATCATGATAGTGCAAAACAAGCATCCGGCCGTGCAATGGCCTAGCCTCGGCCAAGGCATTATTCGGACCACTCGGCCCAAGACTAGTCGCCCCACTAACTCACCCGACTAGAGTCCGACCCGCTCACCCGATCCAACCCGGTTGACCCGACCGATCCGACCCGATTGACTCGATCCGACCCGAGATGACTCGGTCCGACCCGTTGACACGGTGGCCGGTTTGACTTGGCCGGTCACCGAGATGCTATTTCCGCGACTTTTCCGGCGGGATTCCGCCATAATCCCAGTTTTCCGCGAGTTTTTTGGGACATAATTTTTACACGGGTTTCTCTCCATGGTGGGCCGGGTGAATTTCCAACTAATGGACTTTGAAGACAAAACCTAGTTTTGGAAGGAGTGGAGCTATATAAAGAGAAGACTTTTATTATCTATGGGATATCTTTTATCTACCACGTTTTATTATCTCCTCTACTTGTTTTCTAGGGTTTAGAACATGAAACTTCTCTTTCTTCTTGTGATGAACTCCTTGAATATGAGTACCTAAGTTTATTATTGGTTATGGAATAGTTGGATTTCACATAATATGATTCTTTGATTCAATATATTAGTTTTGTCTCATAATTATCGTTTGCAATTCTCTGAAAATATTGTTTTATGATTGATTGATTGTTTTGTCAAGTTGCAAATTGGTAGAACTTCTAATCACATCTATTGCTAGTTTAGGGTTTATTATACGAAAAAGTGATATTCCTTGAATACAAGTAGCATAATATGATTATAGTTTGTAGTGATATATTCTTATGATCATATGTGAATCGTAACCTTTGTTAAATCGGATTAGTGCGCTTTCCACGTTCGATTGCTTTGATTGGCCTGATTTCATAGAACTTAACGCATCTAGGGAATTAAACTTGATTATTGCTTTTACACGTTAGGTTGTTCCTTTAGATAGAATTCATATTCGCATCTTTTAATGTGTTTGTTGATGACATGAGGAGATTTGCGGGATATACTTGCGATCAAGGTATTCTAGGGTCTTTGATAAAAGTTGAGATTAAAAATCAATTCTAGTTATTGTGAAAAGCATGTTAGTGAATGAAAACGAAATCCTTAACCAATATCTCTTCTATCTTATTTGTTTACTTTTGTTTATTTGCTTTTTGTTTATTTTTATTTACACAATCAGAAATTCTTTCGGGTGTTTTATATAGGAAACCATAACGATTTGACAACCTAGACCTCTCTGTGGGATCGATCCTTTCTTGCCCTTGCTATATTTATATTTTGAGTAGTAAGAAAGTGTAATTATATTTGTGTCGCTTACGACAGCGATCACCTTGCCGCAGGTAAATAGCATGTAATTCTAGGCTCGTCTTGGCCAGTCGCCTAAAACTTGTCGTGAGCTTATCGGTTCGTTGGAAAGCTGAGATTGCATCTCATGAAGAAGGATGGCCATTGATTATGGCCACATCTTGTTGTATAGTGAAGTGTCATCGGCCACATGCTAATGGCATGCCGGTGGCGTAGCCATGGCATGACGGCATGAGAGCAGCCGCGGCATAGTAGTATGCCAGAGACGTTGCGGTATGGCCAAAGCTAAAAACTGGCTTCGCAGCCAAAGTTAGGGTTTGGCGCCGTTGGAAAGATTTGGCGTGGTTGGAAAGGTTTGGCGTGGCCAAATCTTAGCGCCTTGGAAGGATTTTGGCGTGGTTGGAAAGATTTGGCGTGGCCAAATCTTTGCAAGGATTTGGCGTGGCCAAGTTTTGGCGCCGTTGGAAAAATTCTCCTTGGAAGAATTAGGGCTTGGCGTGGCTAAGGCGCCGTAGAAGAATTCTCCCTGGAAGAATTAGGGCTTGGCGTGGCCAAGGCGCCGTGGAAGAATTCTCGTTGGAAGAATTCTCCCTGGAAGAATTCTCCTTGGAAGAATTCTCCCTAGAAGAATTAGGGCTTGGCGTGGCCAAGGCGCCATGGAGGAATTCTCCTTGGAAGAATTGGGGGCCGGTAAGCAAAATGGGACCGTCCTCATTCGGAATGCGTGTGGCGCATTTAGGGCGACATGATTGGTCGATGGGAAGTGGGGCCGGCAAGCTGGGGCGTGGCCACACTTCCGGTACGCTGCGGCGGATTTAAAGCGACCTGATTGGTCGAGGGAAATAAGGCCGGTTTAGGATGGGGCGTGGCCAATGGCAAGGCCACGCCTCCTTTGCCGTTGCGGCTCCCGCTTTTTTTCGATTCTCGGGCGAGGTTTTGCACCTTCTAATCCATGGCGGATTAACTACCTAGTTTGCCTAGGCTTAATTTTTTGACAAGCAAGGTCTAGTATGTTGTGCGAGGCGCGAAACCATGACTTCGCAAGTTAGTAAGGTTGATTGAATTCTATGTGTCGAGAGAGCTCTTTTAAGTTCATTTCCGTAGAGAGCAAAGATGCTTTTTCGATTGAATACCTTATGCGAGAGATCTTATTCTTGATACTTGGAGATTCGTGCTACTCGCTGCGAGTGAACACGAATCGTCATGCCATATCAACATTAATAGTTCAGCCGGAGAACATAGCATAGAAGGCATTGGAGGAACTTATATTAAGTGAATATGCGCGAGGCGCCGAAATTCTGAGAACATCCGGGGTTCGCCGGTCTGGATAAATTTCATGTAAATATATTGAATGGCTCAATAAATTTTCCAGTGGAGAGGTTACCACACGTGGCTCTGTTTCCTTGCGGAGTGACGTCACATCGGATGCAAGGTTTTATGATTTTAACCTAAGCTAAAATCCACCATCAACATTAAGTCCCCTGTTTAGCACGTAATGATTGGAGTTGTTGCGGGGTAAGCATGAGATGATGACGGTCAAGAGCAAAATTGAAGGGGGGGCAAGACGTGAAGAGTTTGCCAGGGAAATTCAACTAACCTTTAGTGGAAGGCATGAGGAATCCGTGATCTTGTATTGACGACTTGGCGCATTTCGGCTCGGCCAGGGGGTGTCGACGTAGAGTCTTGCTTCCCGGAACATTGGTGCAAATTTGGGCCATGGGGTGGTGAAGATAGTGCTTCCGGTCTGGGAATGGCGGACGCGCGACTTTGAATGGTGGATATTGCGTTGTCTTGAACGGTGAAGATGGTGCTTCAACCTTGGGCGAGCGGAGATGATGTTGCGGAATAGCGAATAGCGCGACTAGCTTGGAAAAGCCGATGGTGCGGCTAGCTTGGAATAGCGCTATTAACTTGGGCGCGGACTTGGCACGAGCTGGTGCGGCGACTTGGAGAAAAGATGGCGCGGCCTAGCTTGGCATGACGGATGGCGCAGCCTAACTTGGAGTGGCGTATGGACGCGGCTAGCTTGGAAAGACAATGGAGCGTTGGCTTGCTTGGAAGGCCGATGGTGCAGCTAGCTTCGAAAACCAATGGAGCGTTGGCTTGCTTGGAAGGACGATGTCGCGTTGGCTTGGGAAGGAGAGGATGGCGCTGGTTAGCTTGGAAGGCTTGCTGGCTGGGTCGCGGAATGATGGAGCATTGGCGCTAACTTAACCATAAAGTGCTGGAGTCATGGAGAGTTGGCTTGACCACGGAGTGCTGTAGCCATGGAGAGTTGGCTTGACCACGGAGCGATGGAGCCATGGAACGTTTGTAGATTGAGCGACCTGGTGTTCCTCATGCTAGCGCTTCTTGGTTGGTCATGGAGCGAAGATATTGGCACACTACTTGTTCGGCTATGGAGCATGAGCGTGGTGCGATCATCTATTCCCGTTCATGGAGTAGTAATGAATCCTTATTCATTCAAACTCTAGAAAGCTGCGTTCGTATGAAAAGGGGTATCGACCCTCTTCGTTTTTGTTCGTCCAGCTCCGTGCTTTCATCTGCAGTATCTGTCTCCTGTTCGTCGTTTGTTAGTGAGGGCAGCGCGAGCATTAATGGTAACAAATCAATCTCCAATGGTTATAATCAACGGCAAGCCAAGCCAGGAGAACTCAAAGTAGGTGCTCTCGTATATGTCCACCCAACAATACCATCAATCTTCTCCAGAATGTGTAATAAGGTTCTGACTCCAGAAGAATGAGTATCTGACCTCTCCAGTAGATTTCAAAATTTGCCAAACCCTATTGCACTCTTTGGATGGATGGATGAAATAATGTCAGGGCTAATCTTGGAGAATGTGGTTGCGTTGTTGGTTCATCATTGACTTTAGGTTATTTGGTACTTAGACTTTCTGATTGCGATGATGATATTCCCGTGGATATTTGTATGGTCGAAATCTTCTAGAGCCATTGGGTAAAGTAGATGAGTTGAGAGACGTTAGTTGCCGATATCTTTCTGCTATCGAGTCTTCAAGGACTTTGGTCCAAACGACATCCTTTGAATCATATTCCGAATATTGGACTATTGCATGGAGTGCGGTGAGCGGTCCCCGATTATACTTCCGTTATATCCGATGGCGTGGCCGAGATATGAGAATGTATCTCGTGGCGTGCTTTTGGGGTCTTTGATGCACGTGTACGACTTCATGTTGAGAAATTCTTGCGGCTCGTAAAACTTTGACAGTGATGATGTTGAAATCGGAAATGACCTGGTTGAGAGCAGTGAAGGCGTCCCATTCCAGTAGTCCCCATGTGTAATTACCATGAGCCTATTTTCTTGTGGAACATGTGCTTACCGCATTCACCGGTAAGGTGGTGACTGCGTTTAAGCTTCTAAAAAATGAAGGAGGCTTAGGTCCCCAAGTATAGCCTACTTTAATTGCATCTCCTTGAATCCACGCCTATGGGATTTGATACAATCTTATCATACTCTCACTGGATGTGATCTTTGGGGTGCTTGGAATATCACATGGACGAAACATTCGGATAACGAAGAAGTAGAAGTGAGAGAGTCATGTCGTTAATCGTGGCTCCTCTGTCTCTTCAAGCAAAATGTTTCACTCGCATCTCTCGGAGTTATCTCATGGATGCTTGATTGTTGTCGGGGATGGACCATAATGAGCAGTCCCGGTCGCTGCAATTCTCTTTGGTTCTTGAAGTTGTTTTCTCTGAGTAGGCTTGGGATCCGCCGCGGCCTCGTAAAGTGTTGCATGCGCCTTCTAGACAGAGATGTGATGATATTCTTACGCAACACCTTTGAAGGGTTGATGACCTTGTCATGGCTATGACTTTTGGTTGACCGTGTCTTCTAAGCTTGGATAGTGAAGAGCTCCCTTGTAGAGCCTTAGTCCCCAAGTGTGGTTTACATGTTTATATCTGGTATGGTCGGTGAGTTGACCATGATAAGGATATCACCATCTTGCATCTGTACTGGTGACTCTATTACTTCTTCCATGTGAAACTAAAACATGGAGAAATACGGATTACCCTTGTAGCGTTGTTGCTATGGTGAAGTTCTGGCTGGTATCGACAAACGAGCAACAACATTTCTTGGCAATGAATGTGATCGGAAGAGACTACATCGCGTGGGAACCAAAATAGGTCTACTGGAATTGCATGGGCGTCCATGGAAGAAAAGGGATCGGTATGAATAACCGAGTAAACTTTCCATGACCACGAGGTTTGGTGAGATGGATCAAAACTTGGCCACAACTGCGATCCTTGGCTGGCTGTGATCACGATCCTTGACAGGGAGGAGTGTGGTGGCTTTGGGCACGAACTTGAAGCGGATTCGGCTCTTGGAGAGGACGTTGAAGCTTATAGAGCAAAATGCTAAAGCTTCGGCTTCGGATCCTGGAGCATCTTATGGAGAGAATGCTGAAGCGGAGCGACTTCTGGCTCTGGAAGCAGAGCGGCTTCCCGAGAGAATGTTGAAGTGGAGCGGCTTCTGGCTTTGGAAGCGGAGCGGGCGATAGGTGTAGAATACACCGTATTTACTATCTAGAGTTTATGCTTTCTTTGCTATTTTTCTTGTAAATTATGTATTTTACACGTGTTTTTGAGTTATTAGGTACTCTGGAGTCGCACATAAGAAAAGAAGAAGAAATCAACCGATTTGAGTAAAAATGGCAAAATTGTCATTTCATGGGAGGACACTATCTGGAGACCAGTCAAGGATAAGGGGAAACTCTCTTTAGGAGGAGTGTTAAAGACAACCAGCTAAGGTTATGGGGCTATCCTGGGGTGTCCACATCCAGTAGCACTGTGGGTGAAAATAGCCGTCCCCACATAAAACCTAATTGGGATCGACTGTGTAACATTCATTTCGTTCTTCCCATTTGATGAAATTGAGAAAGAAATAGAGGCGCAACCAGGAAGATGGAGGAAATCGAAATCGACATCGAGGGCATGAAGAACACAGAGAAGATGATGAGAGCTATCATGGATTTGCAGCGCTGTTGCTATCGATGGATTCATGATGAAATGGATGAGTTATATGAAGAACAAACATGGGTTGTTGACGAATTGATAGACTGAGACCAATTTGAAAGGGTGGTCTTTGCTCAAAGGGATCGATAATGGATGAGATGTTGATATTGTTGGCGGTCTCTACAATTGAGATGGATGTTAGTACGTGGATGGATCGGAGATGGCGTTATTGGAAGAATAACTAGTTCTTTGCCATGGATGAAATGGGTTTTCGGTGGAATCTGTAATGGCAAAGACGACAAGAATTGAAGGGGTTTCTGCTAATTTCTGAGAAGCAAATGATTTTTTTTTTTGGGTTGCAGTCAGATTTGGTTTTGACCCGAGTTCGTATTATGATGAATCAGAATCTTAGCAGAGATTCAGGTCAGGGAGATGAAAGTGCTGCTGCTGTCGTGACTGAAATTAGGAAATGGGTTTGATTAATTCATGGCTGTGAACGAGTAGGTTTTGCATAGGATTGATTTCAGAGATGATAGAAGAAGAAGCCATAGGAGATGGGTTAGATCCGTTTAAGGTTGAATTCGAAGCTGTTGTTCTTTCTTGCTTTTCATGGAGGTTGATGGATCTGTTTTAATGGGTTTCCATGAGAGGTCATTAGATGCCATGAAAGTTCAGGGGAAGAATCAAGATGGGTTTCGATAATTCTTTGTGGATTGTGAGAAAAAGATGCGGTATGTGTTGGTGGTCTTGAGTGATGGTGGCCGATCCTATTGTTGATATCAATATGCAATAGCGAGATGAGATAGAGTGATATTGGATGTTGCGATGAATGAATGCTTGAATTACATTAGATGTATGCTAGGAATTGTCGCAGGGAAATGAAGCAGAAAGAGGCCGGAATGTGGCCTGGAAATGCCAGAAAACAAACGAAACTCTGCCTGAATTTCTTACAGGCGAGTCAACTCAATGGCCGATCCAGCCATGTGACTGCCGGTGAGTAAGATCGATTAGCCGAGTAAGATGCTGACTCGGTGTCCGACTTCTCATCCCCTTGACCCATTGGTGACCGAAGACTACATAGTTTGTGATTAATTCTAACCGTAATGATGACGGAATATTACATTGCCGAGAAGAATATAGCGAGAACAGGCGGTGACTTTTCGGTTGAATTCCGGTGATCCCAAGAACTTTCGGGCGACCAAAATTCTGATTTTTGTGTGTATTATTCTCATGGGTGTGAAGACTTAGATTTGGGAATTGGATGAAAATTTGGAGGTTTTGGAGAATTGAACTTGAAATTGGAATTAGGCTCAAATTGGGAAAGTGGTGTTATGATGGAATGAGGATTCTAATCCTTGGAATATTTGGAGAGCATTGAAGCCTATAAATAGAGAAGTTCTCTACACACTTCTACACACCTTTGACACACACAACACTTCTCTTTTCTTTATTCTTTGTGTGAACTCCTTAACATGAGTAGCTAATTTTATTATTGATTGAGGATGAATTCCTAGTTCTTAACATATGATTTGAGTTTTGTTTTCAATTCCATCTTGAAGTTTTTCACATGATTATCGTTTGTTTTTACTAATAGGAATGTTTATACATTCATGGTTGATTGATAGATTGTTTAGAGTGCATGCTAAATTGATTTGTTAATTTGATCTAAAGCTAGTGAAAGTTAGGGGATAAGTAATAGTTTCTTGACTCTTACATAAGTAGCAAACACGAGACCTTGCGGAGGGATTCCGTGGAGCAATTGTGTGTGAAAACAACATTAGCAAGTAGACCTTGATCTAAGAGTCTAACTACTAATATCAACCTAATAAGTTCATAAATCTTAATGCGTTTATTTAAATTACATCTTGAGTGATCTACTACTAGGTGGTTTGGTAAATAGAATCCGGTAGTCGAGAACTTCCGTATCCGGTGATACAAGGGATTTAGGGGTTTAGCACTGATCTTGCTGCTTTACCTACGGATGGTGATAATCCGTGACTAATAAAAAGTGGAAAAGAACATAACTTGAATCATTGTTTTGCAACAAAGAAGGATTCCCTGATCTTGTCTCTCTTATTGATTTCAACTTTATCTTTGAATTGCTTTGTTTATTTTCTTTTGCTTTTTAAAACAAACCCCCCTTTTTGTGACAATTAAACAACTAAAAACTCTTGCTCCTCGTGGGAACGAACTTAACTACCACCATATTACTTGTTAATTGAGTGGAAAAATATTCACTAATTTTTTGTGGTTACGACACGCATCAGTGGCTTCCCGAGAGAATGTTGAAGCGGTTTCCAGAGTGAAACATTGAAGCGGAGCGGCTTCTCGAGAGAATGTCGAAGCGGAGCGTCTTCTGGCTCTGGAAGCGGAGCGGCTTCCCGAGAGAATGTTGAAGCAGAGCGGCTTCTGGCACTCGAAGCGGAGCGGCTTATGGCTTTGGAAGCGGAGCGGCTTCCCGAGAGAATGTTGAAGTGGCTTCTAGAGCGAAACGTTGAAGCGGCTCCTGGAGAGAACTCCACCGAGGGTGCCATTAACCCTTGACTTCGAAAAATGAATTGATACGATATGGCATACGGGAAGACGTCACAAATAGTCTTTGGTCGGCAAGTAATATTTTTCTCCTCATGGGAAAGAATACGCTTCTTGTTTGATTTTCCCTTACAACTCTCGAGCCTTGACGGTTACAATGTTGAAGTCGGAGGTCGCGTCAATCAGCGTCTTTGCCAAACTCGACATCCTTCAAGTGAAC
This sequence comes from Papaver armeniacum, assembly GCA_023531295.1. Lineage (NCBI taxonomy): Eukaryota > Viridiplantae > Streptophyta > Magnoliopsida > Ranunculales > Papaveraceae > Papaver > Papaver armeniacum. Next base: position 124,039 of record JAJJWW010015668.1, read on the forward strand.
GGTGGTTAGGAGTCCCGGTTCTATCTATTAATCGTGCTTTCCAGGAGAGGTTAGGGTTCGGGCGGCTTCCTGGCGGGAAAGCTTGTTTGCTTTCACGATGCGGTGCGGTTGAGGGCTGCAAATATGTCTTGACGCTGCGCCTTGGATAAATACAAAATCTTACATAAATGTTTCATCATAGACTGTACGATTTTGTGGGCGAAGTCCCCACAAATCATGCAGCTCCTGACAAGAAGAGGGTCTCTGTGAACTCAGGAGAGTTGCTGATTTTCTTTGCCCCGATTTCGGAGAAGTTGTTCCTGATCTTCACGTGTGATGAAATTGGATTGCTGATTCCTTTCTACTGGCGTTCAAGTGCAACGCGAGCCTCTTCATCTATAAACGCGCGTCCTGCTGAAGTGCCCACGCCGGATGTTAAAAGTATTCCTTGTCAGTTCCATCTGGGGTTGACTCTTTTGGAAGCCGCGCTCCGTTAGTGTCTTGAGGAAAATAAGTATCTCTTCCGAGTTGTAGCCATGTATGTCCGAGCCTTACGAGAATCTTTTGTCTTTCCATCAAATCAACAGTGGTAAGAGGAGATCGGCTTCTTCTGTCTCTTCTAGTATCTCGTCCTGATGGTGGAGTAGTAGCGACTCTGGTGACTGTTGGAGGTGTCACACTTGAAGAAACGTTGGGGGGTGGCGGCAGCGGCTCTGGCTCTGGTTACTGGAGGTGTAACGCCTGAAGGGATGTTTTCCGCACCGATGGTGTTGACAGGTGGCGTATTAATGCCACCTAAAGAAATGTTAATACCAAGAGTAATCTCAGCGCTAGTGTTCTCTGGGTTTATTGCTGATCCGGACCTGAGTTCCACCATCTTGAGATTGATAGGTGTCTAAAACACCTAATTTACTATCTAGTAGTTACGCTTTCTTTGCTATTTTTCTTGTGAATTATGTACTTATGTTTTTTTTTTGAGTATTTAGGTACTTTGGAGTCATTTGGACCAAAAGAAGAGAAAGACGTCGAACTGGGGCGTATTTTGCAACCAAGTTATGATTTTTATGAATTAGTTTTCTCTCAAAATCATTGTTCACTTTCTACGGGTTATAATAATTGCATGATTGATGTATTGCAATATGATTGAATGTTTGTTTAGTTAAGTCTAGAATTGATTGAACTCACATCCATATCTATAGCTATTTTAGGGTTTTCATCGAGCGATAACCTTGAATACGAGTAGCATGATATGATTCTAGGTTGTAGTGATACATCCTTGTAATCATATGTAGAAATTGACCTTTGTTCGAATTGTTTGCGCAATGTATTTCAATTGCATTGATTAGCCTATTTATGAAACTTAATGCTCCTAGGAATTGAACTTGATTAGCGCAAGGCGTTAGGTTATTCTTTAGGTAGATTTCACATACGCAGCCCTAATGTGTGTGTTTATAACTTTGGAAATTACGGAGTATTCTTGCAATAAGGTATTCTATGGCTTTTGATGATAGCGAGATTAAATACGAATTCTATTCATATATTCATAAACTTGTTTACAATTGAAGATGAAACCTTTATCCAATATTTCACATCCTTGATTTGCGTGTTTACTTTTATTTGTTTTTGCTTTTATTTATTTCCGTTTATAAAAATCGAAAATCCTCGGTGTTTTATATAGGAGACCATAACATATTGACAACCAAGACCTCTCGTGGGAACGATCCTTTCTTGCCTTGCTTCATTATATATTTTGAGTAGTAAGAAAGTGTAATTATATTTGTGTCGGCCGACAACCGGTCAAATTTTGGCGCCTAGATTCACGGGAGGCAACGGTTGTTAATTGTTTTTGGTTTTTTATTTTTGTTTTTAGTCTTTTTCTTATTCTTTGGTTCTTAACCGAGTTTTGAGAATCTCGTTTGGTACCAATTGCTATGGACGGAGCATATTGGAGCAATCAATACGGCTTTCAACCTCAACAACATGAAAACTATCACCCTTATGGGGAATACAATCAAAACCAATCCTTTGGTTATGGTCAATATTCCACGTACCCTTTTAGTTGTTCTCATACATTTCAACCTTCTTACGGTGGGTATGTAAGTGAGCAACCACAAGGAGGAGACTAGTTGTACTCCTATTAATTTTTCCTCTAGTTTGGTAGATGAGATGCAACAATTTATGGCCAGCATGGAGTCGGTTTGTGGACAACCAAGCGTGGAACCGGTTTCATCGACCAAATGTGCTCATAGTATGTTTGGCCCAATTTACGATCGTAGTTATGATCATCCACCCATTCAAAGGGAATATAATTGGCCTAACAATAATTCGAAGTAAGTAATTCTACTTTTTCTTTGTCGAATGAGCTTTACAAACAAATGGAACACTATATTCGAATTTGGATGGAACACTCCAAGAGCTTCAAAAGGTGTTTCCACTTTAAGACAAGGCATTGAAGAATACAAGGAGGAAATGAATAGTTATGTTGAAAAAGGCGAACCTTTGGGGACTTTTGTTGATATTTGTGTAGTTAAATCAACTCTTGATCGTAATAATGATCATTCACCTATTCAAAAGGATGAGTTCGAGATTAGCAACACTAAATTCAGCGAGGAACAAGATTATGTTGACTATGATAGTGATGATTATTATGAAAATACATCGCTTAAACCAATTTATGGTGACATCCCCGAGGAGTGTACAATGGAGTCTTTTTGGGATCAAGATGAAGACGAAGAGGAATATGTCGACACTTGTGTAGATTACTCGAGCATTGATCTTAATAATGATCAAGAGCCTATTCAAAGGGTGGAGCTTGAGGATGATGCATTTTCGAGTGTTCTAGAAAAGTTTCTTTTAATAAAATTTGGATCCGCAAAGAGTATGTGCCTTACAACAAAGAGGAGTATGTTGAGAATGAGACCTAGGTTTGACCACTATTGTGGAAGACCCAATTGAGCTTGCATATGATTGTAATGATGATGTTTATGTCGAGACTTTGGTTACGGCGAAACGGACGAAGAATGGTTGCAAGGTTTGATAGAGGACCATGATACACAAGAGGTGAATAATTCACTTGAGTTTTTCAAGGATGAAGAGGATTTCATGATACAAGAGATTGTGCAAGGTTTATCTAACCCTTTGCCTATTATTTCTTCTCCTTTACCTCCTATTGGTTTGAATGTATGTGCTTCGAGAATATTGTTGAATGACTTTGTTTCTCGTTTTCCGCCATTAGAGATACTTGATTCTCATACTATGCAGGTTATGGAACAAGAAACCGTGGAAGTGCTCGACTTCTATATTCTTTATACACTTCCAAGTGTGGACAAGAATAAGTGTGGGGGAAGCTTTTATCGGTTCATAGCTTCACTTTTGCTTTATTGTACTAATATTTGTGTGAAGCTAGTGTTTGCAAAACGAGGTTCATGGAAGGATCCTCAACTTTTCGATTGTTGATATATGGGGAATGAATCTTGCAAGGATATAGTCGGGTGACGACTTTAAACCAAGCGCTACATGGGAGGCAACCCATAGGTTTTGTATCTCTTATCTTTTAATTTTTCTTTTCTTGTTTTTAGCTTTTTCTTTTCGCATATTGTTATAAGATTTCCCACCTTGAACCTTCTTTGGACGATTCAATTTTACATTGAGGACAATGTAAAGTTTAAGTGTGGGGGAGCATTTATATGTTTTAGTTTGTTTTATGCCTTTAAAAAAAAAATCAGAAAAATAGAAAACCAAGAAAAAAATTATGCTTTTTGAACTCAAATCTGGAAACTTGTGCCTTTAGGATGACACCATTAGTGGATGGAACCATTTGAGTGCGGGAGTTGAGGAACCGATTAACTAAAAGGGACGAACATAGCTCAGAAATCACAATTAACATAATAGTTGTTACCATATCTCGGAATATCACCATATCGCATTCTATTTTTATTTTTCCATATTTATCTATTGTTCTCTAAGTGCTTTGGAGGGTCATTAAAAATCGACGTGTTATTACTGCTAGGATGAAATAGAGTGATTGAGTTACTAGAAAAAGAAAAAAAAAATATATGAAAAAAAAAGAAAAAAAAGAAAAAAAGAGAGACCGACCAATTAGACCAAACGGAATAAAAAGACACTTGGGAATAGCAGTATGTGTGAAACGTAGTCCCTGTCTCCGTCGCCTAAACAAGCGTGGAATGCAGGATCCAAGGCAACTATCATGTACTTGCTGACAAGAAGCATGCTCTTGGATCCAGTTTGATCTAATCATGTCGTCTAAAAAAAAGTGAAAAAGAAAAGAAAAAGAAAAGGAAGTTTTATATTTGGTGAATAAAGTCATTCCTGGTTCCCTTGTATATGCCAGTGTGTTGACACTAGAATGGACCAAGTAGCTCAATCCAATAGGAATAGGTTCATCTTAGCAGTGACCTTCAGACAGATATGGGAAACATCGAACACTTGTGAACATTCGCCAACATCTACATCTATATCCATCTTCTTAATCTTTTCATTGTGATTGTGGTTTGTTAGTTTCCGAGTATTGTGGCTTGTTCGACTATCTAATTAGAGTTTATTTACTAATATATGAATTGAATTTGCAAGGTACCTCCTCCTGTAGTCATTTTGGATTCGTTCATTGATTTGTCACGAATAGACGGAGTTTGAAATATAGGTTTTGTAGGTATATCTCTAGTAAACCTTCACGAGACTATAACTCGTCCACTAGGGACACCTAGGGGTTTAAAGGCTTGTTATTTATGCTAAAAGTGACCGTAGCCTCGACGACACGGAGTTGTATGTATTTTAGTTTTGTTTGATTTGCTCGAGGACTAGCAAAGTCTAAGTGTGGGGGAATCTGATAGGTGTCTAAAACACCTAATTTACTATCTAGTAGTTACGCTTTCTTTGCTATTTTTCTTGTGAATTATGTACTTATGTTTTGTTTTTGAGTATTTAGGTACTTTGGAGTCATTTGGACCAAAAGAAGAGAAAGACGTCGAAATGGGGCGTATTGGCTTACGCGCTTGAAGCTTATGTTAACAAATCGGAGATCATGGACTTGAAATGGAGGTTGTGTCTTTGGCGGTATGAGCAGGAGTCTGCTGAGCATACCGAGACTATATGAAGTTATTATGAAGTGGTCTTAACATTTGCCAAGTAGGTGCGGTGGGCGGTAAATGGTTAGTGGACCTGACCACAAGGGTGCCGCATGTGTGAGCTTGTAAGAATCTCGAGAGAAATGAAATTTAGTATTTCATTCGTCATCGCCCAAGAAGAGCCAAGCTCTCTCCGTCGGAGTCTCTTTGTTCTTACTCTATCTAGCCGCCGTTATTTCAAGTTTTGCGGCAGATGAAACAAGTTTCCGATGGGTCTTCTCGGAGGTGTAGCAAACACCGAACATATAGTATGATTCAGGGAAAGATGGGTTCCCGTTGGAATCGCGGGGAGGAGATGTGGAAGCTATGGTCTCGAACCAAGAGTATTACTGTCGTATGAATGTTGGATTCTGTAAATGTTTATGGAGTGAATGGGTTTGTTGTTGAATGAGAATTGTCGTAGGGAAGGAGTTGATTTGCGGTCCTGGAAATACAATAAGTGCATAACCATCATTAGCTCACAACACGTATACAAACTGTTTGTAAAAATGCCTAAACTACACAGTTCTTGCCAACCTCAACGGAATCAGTTTGCTGCTCCAAGTATGATGAGTATTTTCCTTGGGTTAGGACATGGAGTCGAAGAAACAGAGGTTGGGTATGTATTGTTATAGATTTTGGGTCGATTTCTGGCTTAAATTACAAGCCGAGAAAACAGCAGGGAAGGAGATTATCGACTATCTCTCCACGCTCCGGCCACGCCGGTTTGCCACCCAAGTCCGAACCACGACCAAGTTGTGCAGCAGTGCTTTGTATCTACGGGTCCAAGAGTGCTTGCCAAGGACTTTGAAGCCACGAAGAGAGAACAGGTTGCTACCGCCATGTTAACGGAGGAGATGAAGAAGTGATTTAGAAGTCTGTTTGATTCGGAATGTGGGTGCTTGATTTGAACTGCGGTGTTGGTCCGTAGTGATAAGTGAGCAAGAAGTGTGTGCGAAGAACACGAACAGATTTTTGATTCAATTGGAGTTTGGATTAGTCACGACAAGCTGATGAAGCTCGAGGAGAGGTCTTTCTTGCCGGGTCGATTTATTTCAAGTATCGGCATAAGTATTGACGGGGTTGTGCGGGATCGTGCATGGCAGCTGGTTATGGAAGTTTATGGAGCCGGTGCAAGCATTGAAGCGGGTGCTTGTGGTGGTATTGCGGTTAAGTGAATTAATGGCTTGATGCGAGTTGCGAGGTGTCTTGAAGTCTTGGTGTGGAGTCAAAGAATGTGATGTGTGAAGATGCGATAATTGCGGTGAAGGAGATAATGGTTATGATGTCTGCTCTATGGGAGATGGTGCGGATCAAGACTGCTAGGGTAAGCGACGCAATGGAGTATGTGTTGGTGCTACGGTGGTTACGGATGAGTAATTCTTGCGGGGAAATGAATACTGCATGTGGTTAAGAGTTGCGGAAGTCGGTGTGGTGGTTGCTTTAGTTGAAGGCGTGTTGCGGTTAAATGAGAATTGAAGTTGCGGCTGAAATAGAGGATGCGAAGGCTTAACACGGGGAATTCCAAGCGGGAATGGATTTTTGAAGCGCGAGAAATAGTGCGAAAACGGAGTGAAAATGGCGCACCGGTAAGCATAGTTCCAAGTAGCCGGATTTCAGAGGTTAAAGTGTCGATCGCAATATTTCAGTGAATCGCGAGGGGGGTATGAGTCGGATGCAAGAATTGATGGCCGGACATATGAGCTACGGACCACGCTTTTGGGTACGTTTTCGCAAGAAACAAGGAATTGGCTAAAATGGTTTTTGTGAATGTGTGGACTGCGAGAGAGAAGCAAAGTGGAGCTCCGGAAGTGCGAATTACTTGGTGATAGTTTCCGATGGTTCGGTGCCGGAGATATTTTCCGGCGATCCGATTCCGGCGCCGACGACCGGATTTTCGGCGATGACGTCGGCAATCGGCGACCCAGTTTTAACCCAAAATTTCAGAGACCTATTTTCACTCATGGGCTTGGTGGACGAATTTGAGACGGGTTTGGAGAAGACTTGACCTACTTTTGGGTATCCTTTTGGGAGAGGCATATAAATAGAACTTTTTCTTCAAACCTAGATATATCTCCATTAGGGAGAACTCATACTTTTGGTTCTAGGGTTTAGAAACATGATAGGTTTTCTCCTTCTTCTTGCTATGAACTCCTATGCCATGAGTAACTAAGTTTTTATTATTGGTTGAATATGTAGTTGGATTTTGCAACCAAGTTATGATTTTTATGAATTAGTTTTCTCTCAAAATCATTGTTCACTTTCTACGGGTTATAATAATTGCATGATGGATGTATTGCAATATGATTGAATGTTTGTTTAGTTAAGTCTAGAATTGATTGAACTCACATCCATATCTATAGCTATTTTAGGGTTTTCATGAGCGATAACCTTGAATACGAGTAGCATGATATGATTCTAGGTTGTAGTGATACATCCTTGTAATCATATGTAGAAATTGACCTTTGTTCGAATTGTTTTGCGCAATGTATTTCAATTGCATTGATTAGCCTATTTCTGAAACTTAATGCTCATAGGAATTGAACTTGATTAGCGCAAGGCGTTAGGTTATTCTTTAGGTAGATTTCACATACGCAGCCTCTAATGTGTGTGTTGATAACTTTGGAAATTACGGAGTATTCTTGCAATAAGGTATTCTATGGCTTTTGATGATAGCGAGATTAAATACGAATTCTATTCATATATTCATAAACTTGTTTACAATTGAAGATGAAACCTTTATCGAGATCGGGGTTGAAAAATGAAATTGGGAATTGGAAATTGATATTATAACTGAGAGATTAATCTCTTACTGTGGTCGCCAATTGTTTATGGGTGAAAAACGTTTCTGTTGATTTTGGTAATTTTGGGTGTGTGTGAGAAACAAATCTAAACCCTAAAAAATATACTGCACGGGAGTACTTTTGATTCGAGAGATCAATCTGTACAATCCTGGCCTAAACCAAGAAATGGCCGTTCCAGGCTTGCTTTGGTCACAAAGTGAAGGAGAAGGTTTGGTCTTAGGGAGGGAAGCGAAGAAAGTGTTGAGACCCGAGAATATTTGATTCGGAAGTGTGGGCGTTTTATGACTTGTATCGAAAAGAACCAAAAGCGGGATGGAAAGCTACCAGGTGATTTCTAGATATTGTGTGTTGCCGACCCCAACTTATTTTTTGGTGGAAATAGGTGAAACCTATTTATACAAGTCATAGTGAAACGTACTCTGGTCTCGTAGGAAGTGGAAACGATTGAGTGGTGGAATAAAAAAGTAACGTGTAACTGCCAAACGTTATGCTTACATGATGAAGGAAGTGAATTCGTGTAACCGTCAGTCATTACTCTTCCATGATGAAGGAAATGAATTGTTTACACCGTTACTTCTCACCACCACTAATTACCCTACTTCATGACACTTTCTTGTAACGGGCGCATTGCACGCCGCACGCTGTAAACCACCAGACCAATACCCTGATGAGCATCCCCCAGTTTGTGACATATTTTGATGTCTCGAGTGTTTCCGTGGAAACATGTATCACTTTTCTACATGTGGCAAGTTAAAATTGAGAGGCTTGCCGCAGGTAAATAGCATGTAATGCTAGGCTCGTCTTGGCTAGTCGCCTAAAACTTGTCGTGAGCTTATCGGTTCGTTGGCGAACTTGGATGGCTGAGATTGCATCTCATGAAGAAGGATGGCCATTGATTATAGCCACATCTTGTTGTATAATGAATTGGCGTCGGCCACATGCTAATGGCATGCCGGTGGCGTAGCCATGGCATGGCGGCATGAGAGTAGCCGTGACATAGTGGTATTCCAGAGACGTTGCGGTATGGCCAAAGCTAAAAACTGGCTCCGCAGCCAAAGTTAGGGTTTGGCGCCGTTGGAAAGATTTGGCGTGGTTGGAAAGGTTTGGCGTGGCCAAATCTTGGCGCCTTGGAAGGATTTTGGTGTGGTTGGAAAGATTTGGTGTGGTTGGAAAGATTTGGCGTTGATGAAACTTGAAACATAGATCTCCATGATAAAAGAAGAAGGAGAGTTCTTGAGACTAGAGTACAAAACTGAATGCTTCCCATGATTTTGATGAATATATGAGACCCTGAAGATTAGAAAGCCATTAGTAAAATTAACTTTCAACTATGAAGAGAAAACTATGACGAGAAAACTCATATAAGTTTTCTGGAAAACAAGTAGAAAACTAAATTTTATAAGGTAAAATATGTTGAACCATGATTCAATGATAGAACTAGAGAAGAAGAAATGAGAAATTAGAAACGTTATGGAAAAATAAACATCAAAATCAAGAAATTAAGAGAATCGAAGATAAAAAAAATTCATGAGTTGACTCAGAATCATCCAACAACCTTCTTGCTAGAGAACTCTGCCGGCATTGTAGTAAATGTTAGAGCACTGCTCGGTCGAACTCGCAAGCGTTGCTATCTCAAGCTTGTTTGTCAATTTTAGTTGCCAAAACTATAAGTATTGATTTCTAGTCTACTTATAGCTAAGTCTCGGATTAGGATAGTAAGTGTAGTTGAGCTTTAGACTCCACGACGTTCATCGAATGAAGATGAAGAACTACTCAAGGGAACTTTTGAAACTTCATGAACAAAAGGTATGTGGAGACTTGAACTCATATATCACTCAAAAGTCTATCTACTCTATCTCCTATTTGAGACAAAAAGTCGTATTGCTATATATACTTCAATTATACACATTTGGTATTTCGAGCCGAGTTTATCTCACTTATCTATTTCCCGAAATATGTGTTGGTAAACTTTCGATTTAACCAAGTTTATCTTTTTTTCTTGACGAAAGTCAAAAGATGATCATGTGAAAATCGCCTTGTAACATCTTACATGATTTGTGTGAGACAGTCATTTGATGTAGACTCGGAATGTTTTGTATTGATCATTCGATCACTTGAAAATTGCTTTGAAGCTAATAGTTTGTGTGACACATCTATTGTCGTCTTCTAACAATGTTTCAATGATTGAAATAAGGGTTTAGAATATGTAACTATGTTTGGATATAAACATAGTGTGTATTCACATTTGTGTAAAGTCCAAAACCGGGAACCATGGTATGCGCACACGTACGCGTACTAGTTGGTTGTTGGAAGTCCGAGAACTAAGTATGCGTACACGTACGCGTACTAGCGGAAGTTTAAGTTCCGTGAATTTCTGCTGGAGTTTGGAAGTGTGAAATGGTATGCGCACCCGTACGCGTACTGGCGTAACCAAACTCAGTCCGGCTACTTAGGTATGCATACACGTTTGCATACTTAAGTAGGTTATGTTCTAAAATCGGTTTGTTCATGAACTAATAAATATATATACTAAGGAATGCAATCTTTTGCAAACCGTGGATATAATGTTCATGAAATGATTCTAGTGAATCAAAATCGATTTTGCTTCAATTGTGTCTTGTATACTTCTATGAGAATATAAACAATTGAACAACTCTCTAACTAGTTTCATTTGAGTCATTTGAATTAGTTATGATAAAGATGAATAAGGTTGATATGAAAGTGATCATATGGCTAACCATTGGTTAACTATTGTTAAACCAACTAAGTGTACACGTTTAGGTACGGTTACCTATACCTAAATGATGGTACATTTCAATTGTGTATAACAAGCTAAGTTCAATCTAACGGTTGAAAGATATTAGCTTGAATCTAATCAGGTTTTCATCTAACGGTGAATATTGAATGCTTTGTTACCAAGGTAACATTGATTGCAAAACCTGATTTGAAGACTATATAAAGGAGAACTCTAGCAACTGGGAAACCTAATCCCCACACCTCTTGTGTGATACTAGTTGCGACTAGAGTCGATTCTCCTTTAACCTTAGGTTTTTTTAAAACTCTGTAGGTTAACGACTTGAAGACTTCATTGGGATTGTGAAGCCAGATCCAACTATTTCTTTGTAGTTGCGTGTTCAGATCTTGCTGTTTTCTATTGTGATTGAGTACTATCTTTTTTAAGATTTGCTCGAGATTTATCTCCGATAAGCAAGATTGAAAAGTAGTCACAAACATCTTCGTCTCATTGTTTGTGATTCCACACTATCTTGTTTCGTTAATCAATTAAGATTATTGTGAGGTGATTGATAATACTATGTTGTTCTTCGAGAAAATAAGTTCGTTTTATCAATTGGTTCCTGTTCACCTTGATTTATCAAAAGACAAAACAAAACTCGTAGGTATATCTATGGGAGACAGATTTATCTATTCAATAGACTTTTTTGTGTGATACAAATTTGTTTATCAAGTCTTCGACTTTGGGTCGTAGCAACTCTTAGTTGTGGGTGAGATCATCTAAGGGAATAAAGTGCGCAGAATTCGGCGTGGTTCAAGAGGCGTAAGGAACGCAACTGTACCTTGATCAGTGTGAGATTGGTTAGGGCTCAACTACATTCTTGTCTGAAGTTAACTGGTAGTAGGCTAGTGTCTATAGCGGATTAATACAGTGTGGTGTTCAAATCTGGATTAGGTCCCGGGGTTTTTCTGCATTTGCGGTTTCCTCGTTAACAAAATTTCTGGTGTCTGTGTTATTTGTTTTCCGCATTATTTTTGTTTATATAATTGAAATATCACAGGTTGTGAGTAAGTTCAATCAATTGTGAATCCAACCTTTGGTTGTTGATTAAATTGATTGACACTTGGATATTGGTTTTTGATACCGTCCAAGTTGTTTCTTATATTAATCAGGCTCACGGATTTCTATTTGTTTGATTTGTTGATTACATTAAGAAACAGAGATATAACTCTTTGATATATTTCTTGATTGAGTTCGCTTTATTAGTTGGTGCTCTCAGAATTATATTGGAGTTAGTTCATACAGATTGCTAAGAGAAATATTGGATGTGGTTGTTAGACCCCCGGTTTTTCAGTACCTATAAACAATGTTGAAGGAAATCAAAGAACTGATGCACCAGATCCCAAGCACAAAAATACAACATGCATACAGAGAAGCAAATCAGGCGGCGAATAAGCTGGCAAACCAAGTTGTACAACATCAAAAAAGCAATCCAACATCGGCATCGACTAAAATTTGGCAAAACATATGCCCCAACTTCCTTTCTAACATTATCTATGCCGATAAAATAGGGACCAAATACCCTAACACAAGTTTGAGTTTAATGAATTGGCTACACCTTTCAACAAAAAAAAAAAAAAAAACCATAGATAATGATGACTAGGATGTTTATGCTTCCTCTAAATAAACCTCATATACTTTGAGGATGTTTATATAACTACCACAAATATTATTTTCAATAGTTCTCAAATTGAAGAAGAGAGATTAGTTGACAAGAAGAAGCAAAAGAGGTGAGGAAATCAACAGGAGTATCCCGAGATCACACGAGGAAACCCAAAATCAAAGACACTCACTGCTTGTTCGTATGGTGTAGGAAAATTAACAAAGTTGCCCCCAATTTAAGGGCCGATAGACAAACATGTCCATATATCGGTCAAAATTAAAAAACGGTTTTTCATCGTGTCAAACGTACACTGACTGTTTGATTTTTTTTTTCTTTCTTAAGAGTCAAAATCCCGCCAAAATTTAGTTGATAAATGGAAGTAGGATTACGCATTTAACCTTAAAGCGTAGAAAAAATCGACCTTGATGAGTTAATCTGTCAGCTTGAAATCTCGATAAAGAATTGACGATCGAGATTCACCTTCTAATAAAATGGGAGGAACGTTTTTAATCCACCCCCACATGTTCCCTATATTCCCCACACCTCCCACTACCATGAACCCACCATCTGTCCCCTACTTCCGCCCCCACGTATATCAAAAGGAACGTGTTTAATCCACCCCCAAAGTTAGAAGCCCTATTTATACTTTGTTTTGTCAGTTCCATTTTTTATTAACTTCATCTTCTTTATTTGCACTTCCAACTTCTCTATTTTTAGTCGACTGAAAGCGCGGGATTTTGTTTAATTGAAGATTATCTTAGGTGTTTATTGAAATGACATAGATTTAAAGTAGCTGATTAGTTAAAGAGTTGAATTGAAGAGCAAATGGATTCGTCAAAAAGGTATTCAAAGATAAACCCTAAAAAAAAAAAAATCTTTAATTTGATTGAAAAATATACCTGTTTATATGGGGTTTTCGAAATGTCCGTGGTTTATAAAACAATGAGTTGGTTTAATTTACTTTTCAAAGATCTATGGTGCCAAATTGATAACAATTTTTTTGCATAGAATGTTTAGTTGGTACTGCCGTTGAAGTATTGCTTGAGTATGGCGTTTATTTTCATGATTTTGTATTAAATTCTTTGTATGTATTGGTTAATTTGTATCTAAAATTAATCGTATGGTGGAATCACTAGAATGTATTGAAGGAATTTTTAACGATTGTTTGTCATATTATGTCGTATGTTTTGAAGCATGTTCAGATGTCATTTTACTTTTGTTTTATTGTGTTTGGTGATGACATTATTTTTTTAGCTAACTGTATTGTGTGTATTGATAAATAATTTGGTAGTAGATTGTCTAATTCTAAGACTATTGGGTAAGTACTGTGTACATATTAAGTACGTTTCCTTCAAAATGTATTGCTTTGCGACTTGTATAATTCATTTTGTGAGTAAAGATAAATAAATATTGGATATCTTGTCTTACTCTATATTATGTTATGTAGGAAACTTGTGAACTATCAAGTTAGGAACATAAGGGTTCAGGTTAACTCAACTGGTAAAGTGCTTGAATTCAAGGGGTTGGATGTACATAGAATTGGACTTATGAGTTTCACTAAGAGGATTCATTCTAAGTTGAACCTTGGCAACAATGAAGCTGTTGACCTGGTTTGGTGGATGAACGATAACAGGTCCATGAATTTACTATGTGATGCTGATTTTTTTAAGATGTGGGATGAGGGTCTGGTATATAATGGTTTTATTAATCTAGAGATAAACATTGTGAATGGTGATGAATTTGGTAGTACTTCTGTGATAGAAAATTCTCCAGGTCCAAAGATTACAAGTTCGGTACCTAACAAGAGTTTTGTAACCCCAAAGAAGCTTGCGTTCAAACCTATTCTAAGGAAGAGTCCTAGGATGATCAACAATAATAAAGGAGAAAGCTAGTTGTAAAAGGATGATTGACTTGGACAATGTAGAAAAACCAGAGATGCTTTTGGTGACGACGACAGTGAGGATGAGCCTTTATTTCCTGAGGAGGAGGATGCGGGTAATGTGTTGGATGCTGGGTCTATGGAAGTTGGTTTTAAATTTCCTGACAAGAGTGCATTCTGCAAACATTTGAGGGGTTATGTTGTTTTAAATGGATTTCAGTTCAGGGTGAAGAAAAGTGACCCTAAAAGAATGAGAGTTGTTTGTGCACATCATGAGACTGGGGATTATAACTTTTTTGTGTATGCCACGAAGGAAAAGGGTGATGACCACACTTTTATCATCAGAGGCTTGAATTTAGTTCACCGCAGTGAGGGATATCCTCTTGGAAGAAACAGTCTGCTAACCCTGCATTTGTAGCTTCTCATGTGATGAATAACTTAGCTGGTGGGAGAGTCATTCCCAATGCTGTTGAAATTGTTAATGAATTCTGGATAAGTCACAACACTCTCCTTCCTTACCATACCACCTGGAGAGCTAGGGTAATTGTGTTCGAGAGGTTACATGGATCGTATGAAGAAAGCTATAAATTTGTTCCAAGTTTATGTGAAATGGTTTCAAGGACAAACCCAAGTATATTCTTTCTCTCTCATTTTTTTATTTGTATTATTTAATTCATCACTAATGCAGACTTCTTAATAACATCATATGAATGTTTGTATATTGTAGTTTAGTTTTAGCATGTATACATAATAATATAATCAAGTACTATGTTTGGTACGGCAGGTTCTGTAACAAATTTTACTTATGGTAGAAATGACAACAAGTTTGAATCTGTCTGTCATGATATCATTTGCCGCACCACTTTGAGGTTTCAAAGATGGTTGTATAAAAGTGATTGGGTTGGATGGATGCCATGTTTATGGAAAATGAAAATATGAGGGTACCCAAATACACCACAATCATTTTGTTTCAACCTATAAGTCCTCTACCGAAAGTGATCGTCTATGGACAGAGTCGAGACAATACAACTAATCGGTTCACACTTCGTGTGATTGTCTATGGATACGAGATTGAGACAATACAACAACAAGATAACTTGTGTGATTGACTATGGATACAAGATCGAGACAATACAACAACAATGTATGTTACTTGATAATAGGTTCGGACTTAACCAAACTCTATAGGATCACTGTCAAGTATTGCGGAGTTAACGTAAAGTGCAATTTACTTTAAATTATATAAACAAATATAATTGCGGAAAACAAAAGTAAATCACACAACAAGATTTTGTTAACGATGAACCCGGGACCTAGTCCAGAATTGAATACTCTCAGAATTAAGCCGCTATACAAAATCTAAACCAGCTTCGTATAGTTGAGACCAAGCAACTACCCCTAGTTCACTTAGTTTCTTCAGTATCCCGCGCTTCCGACTTCGATGAGTGCACGCACTGGAACAATTCCTTTAGATCGTATTCCAAAAAGTAAAGGAACAAAAAATTTGCTTGGTAACAACTCTTTCGATTCTTTCAAGATAAAGATATCTCAAGTCATATGCAAAGGCTCTTCTGTTTAATTTAATAAACTCCTTTGCCTGGTTAGATCAATCTATCCAATAACCACCAATGTAGTTAAGTTTAGATTCACAATCATTCAATATAGATCTCAACGAGAAACTATAAAGTGATGCCGATCTCTCGCAACTAATCAATCGAATAAAACCGATTCTAGTTGGATCCCAGCCGATCAAGGTTTGTGCACACACAAAGATATGAAAACTAATAAGAAATCTTCTTCGTCTGTAAAACTTCTTTGATCTTCAATAAAAACCTGCAAAACACCACTTGAATCTCTTGTGATCAATCACACACAGTATGTAGTCTGTTAACAATGGATTATCACAAGATGTCTTTAGATCTACAAACAGTTCTAAAGATCCCGTCGATACTTAGATCTAGTTTGAGTGAATCTTGAAAAGACGAGGGTACCCATATATACCACAATCTTAAACTTTTCCACCTATAAGTCCTCTTATCGAAAGTGATTGTCTATGGACTGAGTAGAGACAATACAATGAATCGGTATTCACACTTTGTGTGATCGTCTATGGATACGAGATCGAGACAATACAACAATCAAAGTGTGATTACTTGATAATAGGTTCGGACTTAACCAAACTCTATAGGATCATTATCAAGTAATACGGAGTTAACGTTTGTGTAATTTACTTTAAATTATAATAACAACAATTATAATTGCGGAAAACAAAAGTAAATGACACAACAAAATTTTGTTAACGAGGAAACCGCAAATGCAGAAAAACCCCGGGACCTAGTCCAGAATTGAATACTCTCAGAATTAATCCGCTATACAAAATCAAACCAACTTCGTATAGTTGAGACCAAGCAACTAAACCTATAGTTCTGTAGTTGCAGGAAATCCTACACTACATCCCTCACAAGAATTCATAATAATCAACCCATCTTTAAGATCAACAATCACACTTTTTATTAATTGAGTTAAAGAATTTTACAAAGGGGAAATGAAATCAAGAATACAACTATTGCTCTAGACTTTCTCTCTCCTCAAAACTTTCCCTCCACTTTAAAAAGATCTCTCCCTCTCTTAAGCCTACTCGGTCTTTTATATATGACATTACATAGTGGATGACAGCTAAGCTGTCCTTTATTTTCGGATCTGGATTGCGATATTCTCGCAAGTATTCAAATGTTAAATCTCACAACACTCCTAAATCTCGCTAGGTCTTCACATCTTTCTCGTGTTCAGGCTGTCGTCATCCGTTGCGTCATTTTTATTACCAATCTGCGATATCTTCGCAGTGTGTTATTCAAGGATTTCGCAAGGATATTAATGTTGCGATATTCTAATCCTACATCTTGCCTCTTCTCATGTCTTCTCTGCGAAGGAGAGAATGTCATGAGAACTAGTACTTTCAAAATGCCGCAGCTGTTCATTTTTCCATATTCTTTTGTATTGAAATGATTATGTACTTTTACGCAGAATTTATTACACGTATCTCTTCTTCCATCCATTTCTTGACACGTCTTTTTCAACCGCTATTTCTCAACCGTTTATGTCTACACTTCGCATTAAATGTGTTTACCTTTTCGAGAATTCTTCTCTCTATATATATTTTTCTCATTTTTCTCTTCTTTTTTTTACTTTTCTTCTTATTTTTTCTGCAACTTTTCTTCAACGTTTCTCCGTAACTTCCGCTTCTGCTGCTGTAAATTTTCTTCTTTCTACTTCTTTTGATCTTCAGTTTATCTTCATTCCCATACTGAAAATGCCTCTAGTTGGTCGTAAATATGAAACTTCTCTGGAAATAGTTCAGAAAGATTTCGAAGAGAAGGGTTTCACATTAACCACCATTCCCAATCAAGAATCTAAATCCATTCTCTCTGCCAAATTATTTTCTGATCATCATTGTGATGATAAGGAAATCATAGTTTCGCTTGGTCATATTCTCGCTGGCCTTCCCATTCCTCTCTATGATCCTAATCTTCCCTTATTTTATGAAATTCTTGCTCATGCGAAATTCTCGCGAGCCATCTATCAATTGAGTGGGGATTGTATTTTGCTTAATGCTTGAATTCTCCAACCGCGGTCTTTGGTGAAGGATCTATTTACCCAAAAGAAGTCGGGGATCCGAATTTAAGGATTTAGAAATATTCGCCGAAAAGTATACAGTAGAGAGTTTCTTTGAAATTACGAAGTAATAAACATGAAAAATGATAGAACTCGCTGGGGTGCTCGCTTGAAGAGGAAAGAAAATGTTGCCAGCGATAGAATACTCACGCAGGACATTGATTGGCATTCTGGTAAGAATAATATTCCTCGTCACTCTAAAGATGACAAATGGTGCGTCTTTCCACTGGTTTTGAAGGGACCTTATATTTCAGGTCCAAACGTGCTTCCTGCGAATCTCGCCACTTACCGACCTTGGGTATTTAATTGGCCCGAGAAAGTAAAAGAGGTATGTCTTCGAGTCTTGTTCACTTCATAATCTTTCATTTATTGTTACTTTCCTGTTCTCTAACTCTTGCGAAAATTTTAGATTAACAAGCTGAGATCGAGCTATAAGAGAACCGGGAAGGCTAGCACTTTATCTGCTCTCCGCGCTCCATCACAGATAAAGTAAGAAACATCTTTATATTTTTAATAATATTGTTGCCTCTGTTTCTTATCTTCATGTGTGTGCGAAGGTTGGTGTTGTAGCTGTTGAAGAAGAAGAAAGTTCTAAGATTGCGAAGACCAAAGACAAAGGTAAAGGTTCTCTTCGCAAGGAGAAATATGCTGCTCCACCTTCAAAGAAGCGAAAAGTTCATTCTCCTTCTCCTTCAAATCTTCGACCTGGCAAAAGTTCTGATGATGATGTTGATACTCCTTTCACAAGAAAAGATTTTCCAGCTGAATCTTCTATGGCACAACTATCTAGCATCTTCTCTGACTCCATGCAAGGGATTGGGGATGATCGTCTCTCTAGTATATGCAAAGCTCTTGCGAGTATCTGCGATGCTCCTTTACTAGAGGGTGATGATTCTCTTCATGGAGTCTCCAGATCAGTGACTCCCAGTTTTCTGAACTCACTTGGTGTCTTGGTATTCCTTCGTTTTTATATTCCTTCATAATTATGATTTAAAATTATATTATATCTTGACAATTTCTTTCGCAGACTGGGAGAGCTTCCTTCTCTGTTGCCTCAGATCTTGAGAGGAGGCGTGGGATTCTTGAAAAGAAGAATCTTCATCTTCGCAAGAGAAATGAAGAACTAGAAGTTGAAGCTGTTGCTCTTCGCGAGATAAATAAATAATTAGAAGCTGATTCTTCCACTCAGAATGACAAGATATCTAGTCTTCAAAGTGCCAACCAGCAACTTTATGGTATGAAATTTTTCTTTTTCCATTTGTTTTGTTTTCTCATTATCTTCCCTTATCTGATTTACCATTTTCGCAGACGTCTATAACCTTTCTGATGAAGCCATTCTCCTTCGCTCATTCCCTGACTCTATGGATAATAATACCCTTCTTGATCACCTCAATAATTCTTTGAATAGTTTTTCAGATGACAAGATTAAATCTCTTCCCATAAATGAACTCCAATCCAAATTTCGCCTCTTAGAAATTGACCATAGATCCAGTTTGGGCTTAGCCAACCAATTTAAACGTTTTTATCTTAATTCTAAAGAGAAAATTAATGCTTTAAGGACCAAGATCGTGGTCTCATAGATGATAAAGACCGCATCGCTAAACAAGGTGTTCAAGCGTTAGCGAAATTCCAAAAAACTCTTCTTGAAGTTCAAATTGAACGAGAAAAATCTAACCTCAAAAATATTGTACTTTGCGAAAGAGAGAATCAAATTCGCTCCCTTATGCTCATAAATAGTGATAATGAATTCGCTTGGGCTGCGAAAGTTCTAGATGACGCCAGAAATAATTTAGGTGTAAACGTTAGTCTTCAAGCTGAGCACATGACCTTGGTTAGGGATATGATTTCTGACAGAGAAGGTTGTTAATTATTCTTCTTTATTAATTGTTTATCTTTCATAAATTGCCATTAAGTTGATGATTCATTATCATATGTTCGCAAGAGCCGAAGAGAGATTTCTCAAAAGGATTGAAGAACTTGAGTCTGAGAAGGAGCAGCTCGCAAAGAATCTTTCTTCTCGCGATGATAAATATTCTAGACTGAAGAGCCAACTAAAGATTACTGTTGCGAATTTTAAGAATGATGCTACTCATTTTCGCAATCAGACTATTAAGACAGTCTGTGACGACAACAATATCCCTCATTCTGCATATCCTTGCCTCTTAGAAGAAATCCCCAAGAGTGTGCCTCCTCTGGATATCTCTGACAGTGATGCTAGTGAAGAAGAGGAATCTGATGGAGATGAAGAAGAAGAATGATTTGATGAAGATGATGAAGAAGAAGAATCAAACAAGAAATAATTCTATTTCCTTTTTTCTCTTTTTGTAATATTTGTACATTCATTCTTTTAATCTCCTATCCTTGTAATCTTTTGCTGCGAATTTCTTGAATCTTCAAATACAAGTTCTACCTTTGTTGTTCCTTTCTGCACATGTTAAAAAAGCAATTCTTTTTTGCAATATAATTAATCAATATATTATCAACCTTTTATTTTATGAGTGCGTAAATCTATCATATGAAGACAAATAACATGTTCTTATTCTATACATTCTCATATTTGCCTCTGTTATTTGCATTCAAATGAAAGATTAAGCAAGTTACTTTTGAATAACGATATGTATTCATGCCTCAGTCTCGCAGTTGTTTCTGCTGAATTTTCGCAAGTAGGTATTTCTTGGTTGCTTCCAAGATTTAATTTTTTCTTTTTCTCTTATGTGGTCTTATTTTGCCTTCCTAGTTAAAGGTCTTATTGTGCCACCTCTTGTTATTGCGACAAAATCGCAGGATGTCTTTGCACTTGCATGCAAAAACCC
Source organism: Papaver armeniacum (assembly GCA_023531295.1). NCBI lineage: Eukaryota > Viridiplantae > Streptophyta > Magnoliopsida > Ranunculales > Papaveraceae > Papaver > Papaver armeniacum. The sequence goes on from JAJJWW010015668.1 coordinate 144,706, forward strand.
ATTGATCTTGCCTTAACTCTCTCTTTTTTATTGAAATTTTTGTTGCGAAAATATGACAGGCCTAAAAATTCTTGCGAAAATAAAGCCCCATGACATTGCCGTCTTGCGACGAAATCGCAGGACGTCCTTACACTTTCATGTACTGACCCATTGATCTCGTCTTATCTTTGTCTTTTGTATTATTGCCTCTTCAGGATTGTCGCACAAATATGACAAGCCTAAATTTTCTTGCGAAAATAAAGCCTCATGACATTTGCGTCTTAAGACACTTATCAGCTCCCTAATGGAGGGTGCCGCCCTTATCTTCCCCCTAGTTTACCCTTCAAGGAGACGTACCTCTACCATACTAGGTTGGCTCCTCCCATTCGGTCTTAACAACAACCAGTTGTTTTCGCAGCCTCTTATACCTTTTGCCTATAGGGCTTATGGTTACGAGACTGCACCCTAAGTGGAGTTTTCTTCGGGCACATAAGCCAAGACTTACCAAGAATGGCCGAGACGCTTCAAACGCCCCAGGCACTCTTGGCTCAACCGCGTACCTCGGCGCCTTGATCAGATGCTGACTCCTTAGAAGAGACCCTCAGTCGTCCAACCTAAGTCATAAGCTTAGGTTGAAAATCCGAGGTACCTCTCCTGGATGGGCTTTATTGACCCCAAATCTCCATGAATCAGGTTCCGGGCGGTGTAACCTTTTCCCCGAGCCATGTAACAGTACCCCTTCTATGACGCACTTTAGGTCTTACATTTGCCTCTTGCAAATTTTGATTTCGCGAACTAGGGTGTACGCCATAGCGATGTTCGCCCCTTTCGATTGTTTTCTTTTTCTTCTTCGCATATCGGCTCTTTTGTAATTTCGCAATCTCATCTTTGTCATTCAATAAATTTTTTTTTTTTTTTTTTTTTTTTTTTTTTTTTTTTAAGATCATACATCTTTCTTTCTTCTCTCCGTTTTATTTTTGTAATCATAAAATCAACAAATACATTCACTCTTTAAGCCTCTTACTTCTGATACTTTCTGCCTCTGCATTTTTGAATTTTTCGGTCATTTTCTTATCTTTTGCGAAATTTTCGCCGCTTCTTATCTTCAACATGCATTGGCTTCGCAGCGTTTCTTCTTCTATCTGTTCTATTGCATCTACCATCAATCTTTCACTTTTTTGTTTTTCTTTGATGATGTGTTTCCAACCCTTCTTCTTCGCAGCTCTTTCTTCGCAAGATTCTATATCAATTTCATAACACTTCTTTCCTTCTATCCAATCTCCTTTTATGATGCCAATACCACTGGGATGAGGGAACTTGATACATTGATGGAAAGTCGATGCTACACCTAGAATCTCATGTAACCAAGGTCGTCCAATAAATGCGTTGTATGGTGATTCCACATCGACTACACATAATAAAATTTCGAGAGACAAGTCCTTTCAGTGGAATTCGCATATGAGCTTCTCCTTTAGGCTTATTTGCAGTACCATTAAAACCATAGATTTTGTAAGTTGAAGGTATTAGATCTTCATCTTTCCCTCCCATAGTTTTATAAGTATGATAAAAAAAAGGATATTCACGGAACTTCCAGTATCAATCAAAATTTTGTTGATTGCCCATGAATTCTCAGCTTCATCATCTTCATCATCGCTAGGTTTTGGGTTAATCTTCAATCTTACCACTTATGGGTTGTCATGCATTTCTCCACCCTCAGGTACTTCTTCTGCGGTAAAAGAAATAGTCTTCTTTTGCCATTATTTCAGTGGCGATGTCTTCGCAATGTTCATTATTTCTCTATTATCGGCATCTCTTGCGAAAACCCTGCTGAGAGTGTTATCATGAAAATCTTCAATTGTCTTGTACGAAGGTACAATAGAGTTACAAAACAAATTCTTTGCCTTTGCTCCAACTTCTATCACAAATGTTTCTCTTTCTTTTGCTGTGTTTGTCCTGCGAATTTCTGGAGGAGGTGGTAATGCTTGAGGTTGAGTTTGCCCTACTAGAAAGTGATTTAATTTTCCCCGATCTATCATCCTGAGAATGATTCTCTTTATATTTATGCAGTCATTTGTTGTATGTCCATGGAAATGATGATAAGAGCAAAATTCATGACTTCTATAGCTCGGAGGTGGTTCACTCCCCATGTTCCATGGTGCGGGTATGTTTTCCATCAGGATTATAGCTTCTCATATCTTCTCCACACTAGCATTCAAAGGTGGCATTTTGATTTCTTCCCATATTATCTTGTGATTTCGCTGTCCTCTATGATAGTTTTTCCTCTGACCTCCATAAGTTTCTTGTGGCTGATCAAGTTTTTGGATTTTGTTATTTCCACCATGGATATAGAAATTTCTCTCTCTCTCGAATTCTTCTTGATCACGACTCCCCATAGCTACTAGCTTCTGCTGACTATCACCTATTACCCTCTCTTGTTGTCCTTGCAAGGTGCTCACCACTGTATTTATCAACTTAGGTAACAGGCTTGTATTCGCTGCTTTTGAACTTGTGTTCGCAACTGGGTATGATTCCATCTCATTTTGTTTTTCCTCAAGAGCAATATATTCCTCCTGAAATTCTCGCAACTCAGTCATTGTGATTGTATTCTTGATTCTGAAAATTTGAATGTACAGCAGATTGGTTGCGAACATAGCGTTAATGAATGACAGAATGAGATATCTCTCATCCACTCGACCAACCATATCACTACACATTGTCTTCCACCTCATGGTTAGATGCTTCAAACTTTCGCCAATCCTTTGTTTTAACCCAAATACATCTTCAATGCCAGGTCGTGAGGAATTGTTACTTATATACGCCCCTAAGAACGTAGTCTGCAAATGGTTGAAAGATGTTATGGTATTCTTTGGTAAACCTTCAAACCACTTTAAAGCTTCTCCCGTTAAACTTGATGCAAAATACTTGCACAACACAGCATCATGATTTTCCCACTGTAACATACATCTCACATAAGCTTTGATGTGTTGAATGGCACAAGTTGTTCCGTAAAAAATGCTAGTTAGCGCTGGTAGATTGCACTTTGGGGGTATTCCTCCTAGTTGTACTTCTCGTATAAATGGAGTCTTCGCAGCTTCTTCTATGGCTTCATCCAATTATCCCCTGCCTCCTTCTCTTTTATTATTTAACATTCCTCTCATTTCCGCTAACTCTCTCAAAATTTGTTCATTTACAACAGAATTTGGATCCATTGGTCTTTTTAACTCCGCTTCTCTTCTTCTGCGTTCACATCTGTTTTTACTTTCTTGTTCATCATTTTCTTCTTGTCTTTCCCTGTGATTTTGTCTTTCATTTCTTTCATAAATTCGCACATGATTATACTCCTCATTTTCGTCTCTGCGATTTTGTTCATTCCTCCTCAATTCTCTACGTCGCTTTTCAGCTCTCCTTTGTGCTTTATCATATTCTTCATTGATATTACCATTATTGCGATTTTGTTCACGCCTTCTTTCTCGATTATCATGATTGTTTTGGCGAATTGCTTCTTGGAGCTCTTGTTCTTCCACTTCTGCTCTCAGTTTTTCCCTTTCGCAAGATAGACATGCTTGTTCAGTGTAATGTCTTTCAATTTCATCTTCAATTATTTGTCGATTTCTTTGAGCTTCTCTCCCATGTAAGATTCTTCTTCCTTCTTCTTGATTTTCTTCACCATCTTGATTACTTCGTTCCTGACATTGTCTATTTCCCTGATTTTCTGTTATTTTGTCCATTTTGAAGAATTTCACCACGTTGAATATAACGATCTTCCATTATTTCTCTTCTTTCACGACGTTCTTCGTCTGGGATTTGTACTTCCTCTCGAGTATCTTCATTAGCATTTTCTACAGGCGAATTTCGTCTTATTTCTTCTCTAACTGATCTTGAACTTGATCTTGTAGTGCTTCTTGACCTTCTACTTTGTAATCTCATGTTTTCCATCCTCAACTTATGATTTTGCCTTGTCAAATTTGCACGTTCTTCTGCCTCTAATCGCCTTTCTTCGTGTATTCTTTGCCTCAATGCTTCTAACGCTCCAATCTCCTCATGTCCATGAATTATTCCTCCATTTGCTTCTTGGTCTCTCTCCTCTCGCCCATTGCTTCTTAATTGTTGTTCTTCTTCCATTTCATCTACGGAATCTGATCGCCAAGTATGCACACTCACTCTGTCATAATCCACGATTCTACTTTGTATTGGTGTACGTTGAATCGGTTGTTGAATTTGATTTTCTCCATTATTCCTTGTGTTCATTCTTGAAGTTTCCTTAATTTCATCTCCCTCTTTTCCAGCAAGCCTCCTACTCCTTCTAATAGTTGTTGGTTGTTTTGATGCATGTCTTATTCTAGCCATTTTTCAATCTTAATGAGTTGTTGAAAATTATATGAAATTCCTTTCCTATTACTCCAAATTCTTTCAAATCACAATATCAATCTTCAGTCCCTGTTTCTAGCGCTATTATGTAGTTGCAAGAAATCCTACACTACATCCCTCACAAGAATTCATAATAATCAAACCCATCTTTAAGATCAACAATCACACTTTTTATTAATTGAGTTAAAGAATTTTACAAAGGGGAAATGAAATCAAGAATACAACTATTGCTCTAGACTTTCTCTCTCCTCAAAACTTTCCCACCACTCTAAAAAGATCTCTCCCTCTCTTAAGCCTACTCGGTCCTTTATATAGGACATTACATAGTGGATGATGACTAAGTCTGTCCTTTATTTTCGGATCTGGCTTGCGACATTCTCGCAAGTATTCAAATGTTAAATCTCACAACACTCCTAAATCTCGCTAGGTCTTCACATCTTTCTCGTTTTCAGGCTGTCGTCATCTGTTGCGTTATTTTTATTACCAATCTGCGATATCTTCGCAGTGTGTTGTTCAAGGATTTCGCAAGGATATTAATGTTGCGATATTCTGATCCTATAAGTTCACCTAGTTTCTTCAGTATCCCTGCGCTTCCGACATTCAATAAGTGCACGCACTAGAATAATTCCTTTGGTTCGTATTCAAACAGTACTCGTAGAGCTTCTTGGTCCCACAAAAGTCTTTAAACGAGAGGTCGTAAGAGATTTCGCCTAATTAGGGTACTTTCCTCTCCGAATAGACGACTCCACCAGTAACAACACAACAAGGTAATTTTGCTGGCTCTTAGGATAGTTTGCACGAAATGCAAACTTGGGTATTTATAGACCAAGGAAGTTTGGACACCAAGGAATTTCTAAAACCGAAATATTCTGAAGATATGCAATATATTTCCAAGTCGGTTTCCATAATTCGTGAAATGCGATGTCCAATATTAACTGAAATCTCACTAGAAAATCTCTAATTAGTAAATGCACATTAGCATTTTTTATTTTCCAGAGATATGCATTTTAATTGCTGGTAATTAAAAGCATATAAAATTAACAACCTTAATTAAAAGATTCTCAACTTATTTCGGTTCGGGATCTCCTTTAGTTATCAAGGAATATCTTTGAACAATAAAAGATAAGAGTTCAGAACATGTTCAAAGTATGTCGAAATCTTATTATTTGTAAATCCTTTTTCATATTTACAATCTTGGAACCGATTATACCACACTTCCAAACAAGTTAGAACTGGTTCATCTGATTTCCAAGAATTATGTGATTGATCAAATATCAATACACTAATCATGGGTTTACGGTTCTACCAAACAAAAGGATCGGTTCTACCTTAATATGGTAACTGAGACCGGTTACATCAGTTGCCAGGATCGGTTACGTCAATTACCAGGACCGGTTACCATATTCTCATGGTATTACTTGTGATCGGTTACACTAGTCACTAGGATTGGTTACACCAATTACCAGGACCGGTTACACCAATTACAAGGATCGATTACAACTCTTTTGTGATCGGTCAAACTAATTACCAGAATCGGTTACACCAATTATAAATATCGATCATACTATCTAAGGTGATTACTTAGGATCGGTTACACTAATAAAAGTCATACCAATACATAAGTCAGGCATTGTGACTAGTTTTACCAAGATACATAACAAGTTATGATCGGTTCTACTAACTCACACATATTGGTAATCCAAAGATATGCAATGAATAACAATACCAATAAGCCTAGCGATTTCCCTTTCGATTCATAAAACAAGTTCATGAATGTACTTCTTTTAAACAAATGTAAACATTGTTTCCTAGGATGAAATCTTCACCTTTAACCATACACATAATCACAATAGCATTCAAATGATTATGTCAATGTCTTATATACGAAGTCCAAAAGATAGGCGTTATACTTCGTATTCTAATTCCATAACACTATGTCTACTAGAGTATAATCATTCACAGCTTCGCAGTTATGTTTTCAATATAGTACGACTTGAAAGATACGTTGGGAATGAAACAATTCAAGTCAAAATATTACTAACCTCAAGAGGAATGATGATGTCGTAGATGTAGCTTGTTACTTCTTCACATTCTTCAAGTCTTCGAGCAATACTTGTATGTCTCATTATCCTAATATTTCTAGCCTAACCTATACAAAGTTGTCTCTAGTATATAATCAAGCGACTCTTTAATTGAGATTTGATTCACTAAAATGTGACAACCAAACTTGACATACCAACGCTTGGTGGGTTCAACCGAGCTATCCTCTAATAATCTCCCCCTTTGTCAATTTTAGTGACAAAATTCTTAATACATATGGATAAAAAAATTACAAAAAATTCATTATACATACGCTTGATTCCAAGTTTCAACAACACAATACCCTGCATATATTCAATCCATAAATGTCGTTGTTTACATTTAAATAACAAAGCTAATACTCCCCCTAAAGGTGAGATAGGTAGATTTTCAATCCGCACATCTTTGTTATTTCCCTTTGTAGTCCAAATAACTACAATCATCATATGATATGTTTCTCCCCCTTAGTCAATGTTTTACTCTTTTATTAGATATAACGTTTAAGCACAATTGTCCTTTCCTAAGTGATTATAAATCACTTTGTTTACTCCATATATTTCTCCCCCTTTTTGTCACAAAATGACAAAGGTACGAGCAAATACCAAAAACCGAAAGGATCTTACAAATCTAAAAGAATTGTACAACCTATAAGAGTTAAGCACGAAGGTTTCACATACCATTTTAGATAACCAATATAAAAACCTAAACTACAAGTAATTTGGTTTTAATATGTTATCAAGGAAACAATTTCCCGAAGAAATTTTCCCTAATAGTTTAACAAATTGACTAAGAAACTTAGTTCTCTTGCTAAACTGATTGCACCAACAATCGCTTATTTCGATAAGACCAAAATAAAGATTAGAATTAAATTTATTTTTCTCATCAGGCACTAATTATTATAAAATACACAAACGTTAATTCCTATTTACTTGATAAGTAATCATATTGTGTTTGGTTAAGTCCGAACCTTTTTATCATGTAAAGATACTTCGTCGTTGTATTGTCTCGATCTCGTATCCATAGACAATCACACGAAGTGTGAAACGATTTGTTGTATTGTCTCGACTCAGTCCATAGACAATCACTTTCGGAGAAATGACTTATAGGTGGAAAAGTTTTAGATTGAGGTATATTTTGGTACCCTCGTCTTTTCAGTAGCAACTCTTGGTTGTGGCTAAAATCAACTAAGGGAATCAAGTGCGTAGTATCCTGCTGGGATCAGAGACGTAAGGAGCGCAACTGTACCTTGAATCAGTGTGAGATTGATTAGGGTTCAATTACAGTCCAGACCGAAGTTAATTGGTAGTAGGCTAGTGTATGTAGCGGCTTAATACAGTGTGGTGTTCAATGTGTAATAGGTCCCGGGGTTTTTCTGCATTTGGGGTTTCCTCGTTAACAAAATTCTGGTGTCTGTGTTATTTCTATTCCTCATTATATTTTGTTATATAATTGAAATATCACATGTTGTGCGTTAAGATCAATCAATTAGAATATCCAACCTTTGGCTTTTAATTTACATTGATTGACACTTGAACATTGGTCCTTGGTACTGTTCAAGTTCCTCCTCTTATATTCAATCGGGCTCGCAGATTTCTATTTACTGATTGCGGATTGAATTAAGAGTTAGAGATATTAAAACTCTTTGACACACTTTATTCTAGATTGAGTCTGACTATCTAGTTGATTCTCTAGAAAGTGTATTGGAGTAAGTCCTCTCAGATTTCCAAACGAATTGTTGGGTGTGGTTGTTAGACCCCCGCATTTTTAAGTTTTTGATTATTTCAATTATTGTGTAAGGTCTATTGCTGAATAAAACTATCTATTAGTTATGAATAAAATTATTATTTTATAATTTTTCTTGTGATAGTTTTTCGATTACATAGCATGTGCTTGAATGCTTTATATTATTGTTATGTGTTTATGGGATGTTTGATTTCGGTTTTCTAAACCTTAATATTCGATCTCATATGATGAACCCTTATGGTTTGTGTGGCTTTTTGATTTAGCGGGATTAAGTTCTAGCCCATGTTGGTAGGATTTATCAAAGAATCATAAGGTGTTCCGATTGAAACTCATATGTGAAAAAGTCACAATATGTTGAATCGATTTGTGTTTAACATAAAAGCATATGTGTTTCGGGTTTTCAACTTTTTCTATTTGCATTAGTTAAAACCGATTCAACCTTTCTCTGGTAAAGGGTTGTTGTTCTTTTGTTCTAGCGAGAGGATGACAACATAATGGGGGAGAGTTCTAACTTGAGCTTGCGCTTAATGATATATCTTTCTGGGGTGAAGAGGATGCGGAATCTGAGGTAACGTATTTGTTAGTTAATCGTTTTCCTGTTTAAGAAAAGCATGAGTTTATTGCATATATTTTGCTTTTGCTTAACAAAATTCGGTACAATTGATGTTTATTCCATTATGTATGTATGGATGTATGTGTGTGTGTGATTCAATTGTTTCCGGTTAAGAAAAAGTGATTTGATATCTTTCTTTAGTGTTTGGTATCAATTGTTTTAGACTTAAAGAAATGTTGGTGCAATTGTTGTGCTTTAATGTCTATGTTTGTTTCAATTGCTCCCGGTTAAGAAAAATAATTGTGCAAGTCAATTTATTTGGTTTATATGTATTGTTTATGGCTTAACAAAATACGGGATCATTTTTTTAGTCCAATTCGAATCCGGATAAGAGAAACTAAGTTAATTCTGATCTTAGTTAGACTTATCAAAGTAAAGGATTCGGTTATTCAAGTCTAATCGAATGCCTTGAAAAGAAATATTAGTTAACTAACCTAGTATTTGTCTTGTATAAAGTGAAAGGTCTAAGTTATTGTATGAATTTCCAATTATAATAGAAACAATTATAATAGAAAAGTAAAAGACACAGCAAGATTTTGTTAACAAGGAAACCGCAAATGCAGAAAAACCTCGGGACCTTGTCTAGAATTGAATACTCCCAGGATTAAGTCGCTATACAAAATCAAACCAACTTCGTATAGTTGAGACCAAACAACTAAACCTATAGTTCACCTAGTTCCGTCTGTATTCCCACGCCTCCAACTTATGAATAAGTCACATACTTGGAACAATTCATTTGGTTCGTATTCCAAATAGTAAAGGAACAACAAATCTGTTTGGTAGCAACTCTTTTCAACCAAGTGATGTGAGTTCGACAAAGGCTCTTCTGTTTATCTCAATAAACTCCTTCGTCAGGTTCTTAGATCTATCTTATTATCAACTACCGAAGTAATTGTTAACATTTTGCAATCAATACTTTTAATCACAAAGAATTGTATTGATGTCGATCTACATAACTAATCAATCTAATCTACCACAAGGATAAACCAATTATAGTTGGATCCTTTATACCGAAACAAGTATTGTGCACACCAAAGATTATGAAACCCAAATCAGAAATCTTCAAAATCTTCTTTGTCTTCAAATCTTCTTAGATCTTCAATAAATACCTGCACACAATCAACTTGAATCTCTTGTGATCAATCACGCAAAGAACGGAGTCTGTTAACAATGGATTATCACAAGACGTCTTTAGATCTACAAACAGTCTAAAGATCCTTGTCGAAACTTCGATCTAGTTTGAGTGAATCTTATATCAGAAGAGAAGATTCTCAAGCATAAACGAACAAGGTGCAATCAAAGTTCAACCACCGTTAGTCTATCAAATCAATCGAAAACAAAAGATAAATCGCAATTATCTAGTTTCCTACCAACGGTACTAATAGAGCTTCTCAATCCCAAAGAAGTCTTTAAACTGAGCGGTCGTAAGAGATTTCGCCTAATTAGGTTACTCTCCTCTCCGAATAGGCGGCTTCACCAGTAACAACACAACTGAGATAGTTCTTGCTGTACAAAGGATTAGTTTGCTTGAAATGCAAACTTTTATATTTATAGACTAAGGAAGTTTGGACACCAAGGAATTTTCAAAACCGAAAATATTCTCAAGATATGCAATATATTCCAAATTCGGTTTCCATAATTCCTGGAAATGCTTTGTCCAAATAATGATCGAAAATCTCTTGGAAAATCTCCAACAAGTAAATGCACATTACTAATTTTTATTTTCCTAAAATAAAATAAAAAAACATAAATAAAAGATTCTCAATTTATTTTATTCGATCAGGGATTTTCTTCCTTTAGCTATTACGGTATAACTTTGAACAATTAAAGATTAGCGTTACTACACATGTTCAAAGTATGTCGACATCCTTACTTTGTAAGTCCTCTTTCATACTTACAGCCTTGAAACCAATTTGCCACACTTCCAAACAAGTTTAGAATTGGTTCATCTGACTTTCAAGAACTATGTGATTGATCAAGAACACTCAATCACAAATCATGGGTTTCACGGTTCTACCAAAACAAATTTTGGTTCTACCTCCATGTGAGTATTGTGCATAGTCACACTAGCTTTCCAAAAATTCGGTAGACTAGGTACTAGGATCGGTTCCCCACATATATATGGTATCTAACTTATACTTGCTGCACATGTCCATAGGATCGGTTCCCCTTTGCCTAAAAACGTGTTGCACATGTCCATAGGATCGGTTCCCCTTTCTGTTAAAACTTGTTGCACCCCATACAAGGATCGATTCCCCTTTGTGATGTGTTGCACCTCTTACTAGGATCGGTTCCCCTTTACCTAGAGTCGGTCATACACCAAATCACAAACTCGATCATACCATCTCAGGTGATTACTTAAGATCGGTTTCACTAATAAAAGTCATACCAATACAAAAGTCATGCCTTTGTGAATAGTTTTACCAAGAACATAAACAAGTCATGAGCGGTTATACTAATCACACATATTGGTTGTTCACAAGATATGCAATAAATAACAATACCAATAATGTCTGGCGATTTCCTTTTCGATTCACAAACTAAGTTCATGAATTTACTTCCTTAAAACAAATGTAAAACATTGTTTCCTAGGATGAAATCTTCACCTTATACCCATACATAATCACAATAGCATTCAAACGATTATCTCGATGTATTATCTACAAAGTTTAATGGTTAAGCAATAAACCTCGTATTGTATTCCTTAATACTATGTCTAACGAGAGTGTCATTCATGCTTCACAGTTTTGTTTTCAATATGCACGACTTGAAAGATACGTTAGGGAATGAAACAGTTCAAGTGGAAGGATGATGTTTTTGTTATAGCTCCTTACTTCTTCAAGTCTTCGCAATACTTGTAATGTCTCATATCCTAATACTTTCAAGCTAACTTATACGAAGTTGACTCTAGTACATAATCAAGCGACTCTTAAAATGAGTTTTGGCTCACTAAAATATGACAACCAAACTTGACATACCAACGCTTGGTGGGTTCAACCGAGCTATGCTCTAACAATTTCCCCCTTTGTCAATTTTAGTGACAAAACTCTTACATCATATGGATAAACAAATTACAATAATTCATTACACATACGCTTGATTCTTGAATTCAATAACACAATAACCTCTATACATTCAATCCATAAATGCCGTTGTTGACATTATAATAACAAAGCTAATACTCCCCCTAAAGGTAAGATAGGTAGATTTTATCAATCCACACGTCTTTGTTATTCCATTGTAGTCCATATTCTACAAGTATCATATGATATGTTACTCCCCCTTTGTCTATGCTTTTACTCATTCGTTTGATAAACGTTTAAGCACCATTGTCCTTTCCCTTAGTGATACCAATAAATATAAATCAATACCAGTATCACTTGTTTACTCCATATATTTCTCCCCCTTTTTGTCACAAAATGACAAAGAAACGAAAAATAAATAAAGGACAAACCGAAAAGGATCTTACAAATCTCAAAATAGACTTGCAACCTTTAGAGTTAAGCACGAGGGTTCCACACACCATTTTTGATAACCAATATCAAAACCGAAACTACAGAGTAATTATGTTTTGATATGTTATCAAGGAAACAATTGCCCGAAGCAATTTTCCTAATAGTTTAGCAAACCAAAAATCAACTAAGCACTTTAGTTTCTTTGCTAAACCGATTGTACAAATACAATCGCTTGTTCGATAAGACCAAAATAAAGATAACTCTATTTTTCTCATCAGGTTCTAGTTATCCATATAACTTAGACCTTTAACTTTTAAACAAGACAAGTACTAGGTTAGTTAACTAGAATTTCTTGTTAAGGCATTCGATTAGACTTGAATAACCGAAACCTCCACTTTGATAAGTCTAACTAAGATCGGAATTAACTTAGTTTCTCTTATCCGGAATCGAATTGGACTAAACAATTCATCCAATAAACCTTTTTTTTCGTTAAGCCATAAACAATTCATACAAACCAAAATAAATCAACTTGCATAATTATTCACCTCAACCGGAAGCAATTGAAACAACATATACATTAAAGCACCGCAATTGCACCGAATTTTGTAAGCCCAAAAGATTGATACCACACAATAAAGCAAGATAACAATATTTTTTCTTAACCGGAACCAATTGAATCACACACGCATCCATACACACATAATGAAATAAAATATCAATTGTACCGAAATTTTGTTAAGCAAAAGTAATAAATATATGAAATAAAATCAGGCTTTTATTAAACAAGAAAAAGATTAACTAACAAACTCGTTACCTCAAATTTCGCATCCTCTTCTCCAATATGTTTGCATCTTCTTCCAGGGAGAATTGATATCGAAATATCATTATGTTGTCATCCTTATGCAAAACATAAGAATAACAACAACCAACCTTTACCAGAAAAAAGTTGAAAACCGGTTTTTAACTATTGCAAGCAAAAGTTGAAAACCATCGAAACACATATGCTTTTATGATAAACCAAAACAGATTCAACATATTGTGACTTTTTCACATATTGTTTCTATCAGAACCCCTTATGATTCTTTGATAAAGCCTACCAAGATGGGTTAGAACTTAATCCTGCTAAATCAAAAAGTCACCCAAACCATAAGGGTTCACAACATTATGAGATCAAATATCAAGGTAAGAAAACCGAAATCAAACATCCCATAAACATACATAGCAATAATAAAGCATTCAAGCACAGGCTATATAAATCAAAAACTATCATAAGAAAAATTATAAATCAAATAATTTTATTCATAATAAGATAGTTTTATTCATAATAGACCTTATTGAAATAAATCAAAAACTACTGTCTATTTTTCTGTAGATATTTCAAAGATCATCTTCAATTTCCTCAAATTTTTCAAGATCTTCATCAACAGCATCTCGAATGATATCTCGGATTCTGCACACAGTACCTTGATTATGTCCACAGGCTAAAGTATTAACCTTTCGATTAATATTTCGAGCATACTCCATGTTACCGATTCCAAGTTTGATCAGCTTCATTTGGTTACGGATAACAGTTCTTAGTAGTGCAGCCTATCTATGATGAGTTTCAATAGTACTGGGGAGGACTTGACTTAGATTTATAATATCAATCTTAGTATCCAAACTGTTTTGGACAAGGAGATGAGTCACATCTTCTTTTTCATTTTCGATGTCTTCACAACCAGATTTCTTGAAGGTATCATCAAGATGAACAGTTTCCTTAGAAGTCATTCCACTCAAAGCTTTCAGAAGTTTTGCTTGAGATCTAGTTTGAGAAAACATTCTTTAGTATAAGTTCTCAGACAAGTTGAGTACATATACTTGAAATACCTTTAACACATATCAAACATAGATGTCAGCCTTACATAAATAATTCTGACCAGATTCAAAAAGATTTTCGCATCTAATGTGTTACAGAACCACAATTTTCTCCAGAAAGAGATTATCTACAAGATCGGTATCAAGAAATACTTCTATCAACTACACAAATCCTTTTTACACGAGTTGTTGTAAGACAACCTTTATACACATAAGGATAATAAAAGTATACTTAAGGTAGATCGTGTATTCTCTCTATGTTGAATAAGAGATATTAGTAGGATTCTTATAGCTCAGGTATATGTGCTTCCTTATATCCGAAGATTGGGCATTGTAGGATGCACATTCTAATGCGATTTAAGCATTAGGATGAGGAACTTCCTCATCAAATACCTTTTGAGGGCATTCTTTTTCCTTTTCCTTAGGAACATTATCATGTTCCGTTTCTTGGGTTTTGAACCCATCCTCTTGGCTAGGGACATTGCGAGATGCAATATCTTTGATTATATCATGTGCCCATGATGGAATGTTCTCTGAGCTTGATCCCGTGTGATCAAGATTTGTCATTCGACAAATTTCTAATGTCTCTTGTTCAAGACATTCTATATGTTCTCTTAAGGTATCCATTCCTTGTTGGAAATATTTTTCTAAACACCCGTTTAGATACACCTCTTGACATGTAACTGTAAGAAGTTTCTCAATTAGGATCTTATTCCTTATTTGTGAATGTTCTAGCGATTGATTGAGAACTTCACACTCAGTAGTATGTTGATGAACTTTATTGCATAAAGCCATTTTTTGTTCCTCATAATCTATCAGATTATTTTGAAGACTGAGTGTTTCACGCTTTTCTTCACAAACCCTAACATTCATTTGAAAAATAAGTTCTAGAACATCATCTAGGCTATCAATGGTTTTTCCCTTTTCTGAATAGTTTTCAACATGTTTGAAGAATCTTTCCAACACTTTTCGAAATTCAGAATTTGGGCAGACTTGTGAATTTAATCTCTTTTCACACTTGGAAACAGAAGATTTTTCACTAAAGATTGGACTCGGATCCAAAACATGTTTCTTGAGTTTCGGATTCATTCTTTTCTGATCAGGAACCTGATTCGCAATCAACTTATCAGTCATAGGCTTTTTCTTTGATTTTTGAAAAGACTAACGAGACCAATTTCCATTGAGCTTCCCTGAGATATTATTCTTATTATCTTGACATACGTTAACTGAACTAGACATGGATTCAATTTCTTATAGGTTGGATCGCACCAAACACATATTGTTAGATCTTTTCGTGTTTGCCTGCTCTGATACCAATTGAAAAGACGAGGGTACCCAAATATACCTCAATCTAAAACTTTTCCACCTATACGTCCTTTCTCCGAAAGTGATTGTCTATGGACTGAGTCGAGACAATACAACAAATCGGTTCACACTTCGTGTGATTGTCTATGGATACGAGATCGAGACAATACAACGACGAAGTATGTTTACTTGATAAAAAGGTTCGGACTTAAATAAACACAATAAGATTACTTATCAAGTAAATAGGAATTAACGTTTGTGTATTTTACTTCTAATTATAATAAAAATATTTATAATTGCGAAAATAGAAAAGTAAAAGACACAACAAGATTTTGTTAATGATGAAACCGCAAATGCAGAAAAACCCCGGGACCTTGTCCAGAATTGAATACTCTCAGGATTAATCCACTATACAAAATCAAACCAACTTATTATAGTTGAGACCAAGCAACTAAACCTAAATTTCACCTAGTTCCGTCTGTATTCCCACGCCTCCAACTTATGAATAAGTCACGTACTTGGAAAATTCCTTTGGTTGGTATTCCAAACAGTAAAGGAACAACAAATCTTTTTGGTAGCAACTCTTTTCAACCAAGTGATGTGAGTTCGACAAAGGCTCTTCTGTTTATCTCAATAAACTCCTTCGTCGGGTTCTTAGATCTATCTTATTATCAACTACCAAAGTAATTGTTAAGATTTTGCAATCAATAAACACCTGCACATAATCAACTTGAATCTCTTGTGATCAATCACGCACAGAACGGAGTCTGTTAATTATGGATTATCACAAGACGTCTTTAGATCTACAAACAGTCTAAAGATCCCTGTCGAAACTTCAATCTAGTTTGAGTGAATCTTATATCAGAAGAGAAGATTCTCAAGCATAAACAAACTAGGTGCAATCAAAGTTCAACCACCGTTAGTTAATCAAATCAATCGAAAACAAAAGATAAACTGCAATTATCTAGTTTCCCACCAACGGTACTAATAGAGCTTCTCAATCCCAAAGAAGTTTTTAAACTGAGCGGCCGTAAGAGATTCGCCTAATTAGGTTACTCTCCTCTCCGAAAAGGCGACTTCACCGATAACAGCACAACTGAGATAGTTTTTGCTGTACGAAGGATTAGTTTGCTTGAAATGCAAACTTTCATATTTATAGACTAAGGAAGTTCGGACACCAAGGAATTTCCAAAAACAAAAATATTCTCAAGATATGCAATATATTCCAAATTCGGTTTCCATAATTCTTGGAAATGCTTTGTCCAAATAATGATCGAAAATCTCTTGGAAAATCTCCAACAGTAAATGCACATTACTAATTTTTATTTTCCTAAAATAAATTTAAAAACCTTAAATAAAAGATTCTCAATTTATTTTATTCGATCCGGGATTTTCTTCCTTTAGCTACATTAAGGAATAAATTTGAACGATTAAAGATTAACGTTATTGCACATGTTCAAAGTATGTCGACATCCTTACTTTGTAATTCCTCTTTCATACTTACAACCTTGAAACCGATTTGCCACACTTCCAAAAAAGTTTATAATTGGTTCATCTGAATTTCAAGAACTATGTGATTGATCAAGAACACTCAATCACAAATCATGGGTTTACCAAAACAAGTTTCAGTTCTACCTCCATGTGAGTATTGTGCATAGTCACACTAGCTTTCCAAAAATTCGGTTGACTAGGTACTAGGATCGGTTCCCCACATATATATGGTATCTAACTAGTACTTTCTGCACATGTCCATAAGATCGGTTCCCTTTGCCTAAAAACGTGTTGCACATGTCCATAGGATCGGTTCCCCTTTCTGTTAAAACTTGATGCACCCCATACAAGGATCGATTCCCCTTTGTGATATGTTGCACCTCTTACTAGGATCAGTTCCCCTTTACCTAGAGTCGGTCATACACAAAATCACAAACTCGATCATACCATCTCAGGTGATTACTTAAGATCGGTTTCACTAATAAAAGTCATACCAATACAAAAGTCAGGCCTTTGTGAATAGTTTTACCAAGAACATAAACAAGTCATGAGCGGTTATACTAATCACACATATTGGTTGTTCACAAGATATGCAATGAATAACAATACCAATAATGCCTGGCGATTTCCTTTTCTATTCACAAAACAAGTTCATGAATTTACTTCCTTAAAACAAATGTCAAAAATTGTTTCCTAGGATGAAATCTTCACCTTATACCCATACATAATAACAATAGCATTCACACGATTATGTCGATGTCTTATCTACAAAGTTTAATGGTTAAGCAATAAACCTCGTATTGTATTCCTTAATACTATGTCTAACTAGAGTGTCATTCATGCTTGATTTTGTTTTCAATATGCACGAATTGAAAGATACGTTAGGGAATGAAACTTGTTCAAGTCAAATATCACTAACCTCAAGTGGAAGGATGATGTTGTTGTTGTAGCTCCTTACTTCTTCACTTCTTCAAATCTTCGCAATACTTGTAATGTCTCATATCCTAATACTTTCAAGCTAACATATACGAAGTTGACTCTAGTACATAATCATGCGACTCTTAAAATGAGTTTTGGCTCAATAAAATATGACAACCAAACTTGACATACCAACGCTTGGTGGGTTCAACCGAGCTATGCTCTAACAGCTACGACCCACAGTCGAAGACTTGATAGACAAATCTGTCTCACAAAGAAAAGTATATAGGATTGAATAAATCTGTCTCCCACAGAAATACCCAAGAGTTTTTGTTCCGTCTTTTGATAAATCAAGGTGAACAGGAATCGATAACCTGGACTTATATTCCCAAAGAACATCCTAGAATTATCAATCACCTCACAATAATCTTAATCGACTAGCGAAAGAAGATATTTTGGAATCACAAATGATGAAACGAAGTGTTTGTGATTACTTTTCTATCTTGCCTATCGGAGATATAAAATCTCGAGCCAATTATTCCAATTGTACTCAACACGGTAGAAACATCAAGATCAGATCACGCAACCACACAGATAATAGTTGGGTCTGGCTTCACAATCCCAATGAAGTCTTCAAGTCGTTAACCTACAGGGTCTCGAGAAGAAACCTAAGGTTAAAGGAGAATCGAATCTAGTTATGAAACTAGTAACACACATGAGGTGTGGGGATTATTTTTCCCAGTTGCTAGAGTTCTCCCTTATATAGTTTTCAAATCAGGGTTAGCAATCTAAGTTACCTTGGTAACAAAGCATTCAATATTCACCGTTAGATGAAAAACCTGATTCTCCCAAGCTAATATCTTTCAACCGTTAGATCGAACTTAGCTTGTTAAACACAAATGAAATGTACCCTCATTTAGGTTTATGTAACCATACCTAAACGTGTACACCATGTTGGTTCACAAATAGTTAACCGAGGTTAGCCATATGATAAACTAGTTAAAGAGTTGTTCAATTGCATAGAGAACACAATTGAAACCAAATCGGTTTTTGCAAATCTTGCATTCCTTATAATTTAAGTGTTTAAGTCCATGAACTGATCGATTTGACAAAGTAACCAGCTTAAGTATGCGTACATGTATGCATACTTAAGCAACCAGATTTGAGTTTATTTAGTTTCCAAACTCATCAGAAATTTTCGGTTCGAAAACTTCGCATACTTAAGGTGACTAGTTTAGGAGTTTGTCAAAACCAAACTCAGCAGAAATTTCCGGTTCGAAAACTTCCGCCAGTATGCATACGGGTACGCATACTTAACCTGTCTCCTTCACCAATTTCATATATACACATATGCATACTCTTGGCTCCCGGTTTATGGATTTATACACTAATGTTCGAACACACTATATATGCTTATATCCAAAGATGGTTACATTCTCAACTCTTTATTTCAATCATTGAAACATTCTTCTATAATGATAATAGTCGTTTTCACACACTATTAGCATCAAAGAAATTTTCAAGATATTGAAATAATTATTATCGAAACATTCCAAGCCTACATCAAATGATTGTATCACACAAACCATGTAAGATGTTACTCAGCAATTTTCTCATGATATAAGATGAACTTGGTCGAAGCGAAAGCTTACCAACACATATTTCGAGAAATATGTGTTGGTAAGCGAGATATACTCAGATCGAAATCTCAAATGTGTATAGAGAAAACTATATCTTAACACGACTTATGTCTCAATATAGGAGATAGTAGAAATAGACTTTCCAAGTGATAGATGAGTTCAAGTCTCCACATACCTTTTGTCGAAGAAGTTCCACAAGTTCCACTTAGTAGTTCTTCGTCTTCAAATGATGAACTTTGTGAAATCTAAGCTCAACTACACTATCTATGTCCTAGTCCGAGACATCTATAAATAGGCTAGAAATCAATACTTATAGTTTTGATCACTAACATTGACAAACATGCTTGAGATAGCAACGCATGCGAGTTTGACCGAGCAATGCTCTAACAAAACTGATGTCTATTTTCTTGGGATTAAGTATTACAGCATATGACTTAATCTCTAGTGGTGCTCTTATTGTTCAGTGAATTTTCTTCAGTGTTCAAACTCTTGAAGCATGTCTCCAGGGATTTGTCAGCAACCACTTCCTGTTTCTCAAGTTTATCGACTTGAACCTTCATACCCGCAAGATCAGCTTTTGTTTTTTCAATTCTATCCTTGAGCCAATCTTGATGACGGATCGTCATTATGAGGTTAGTTCTTAGTTCTTCAAAGCCTTGGATATAGTCAATCATACTATCAAAACGTATCCACTTGGTCTTTGTTGGATCTTAAAGGTTGTAAGCCAACAAACATGACTCATCTTGTGAGTAGAACTATCAGAATCATAATCAGACATGATTTTTGATATAATTTTCTTCTTCCTTTCTGTATTGATTCCTTGACAATACTTAAACTTTTGAGCTTCCTCCTTATTGACCTTTGTGATACTGCGAGTTATTGGAGGCATGCTAAGTATTTAAATAAGGATTGATCAGGGTTTCTTAATACAAGAAAAAGTTTGTTTCTCATAAGAAGAAACAATTTTTCGGACCGAAAATACTTGGGAAATTCCGAAAATATATACAGAATATATTTTGTTTCCTTTGTCCGAACTTCTCATGCTGGAAGGTTTATTAAAATTCAAAAATTTCAAATAAAACCTAATTTTGGAAGATCATGATAAACATGAAAAATCTTTTTAGACAAAAATGGATTCGCAGTTATCCAGTGATTGTCACAAACATTTTCTGATACAAAACACAAACAAAATTGTGCTCTTGTTTTATGTGCTTCTCATCCCAAAGGTTATGAGCACGAACTAGGATGAGAGTGTATTGTCTCCATACAACTAGGTTGCATCGGAGTAAGCCTTTTCTTGCTTACAGTGAGTATCAGAAACATAGTTCATGTTTCTCTTTGGAAATTTCTTCCCAAAATATTTCTCCCAAGAAGGTGATCCTTCCTTGATCTAAAGGTATGATCATGTGAAGAAACAGTACTAATGTGAGAATTTTCTGAGATAGATAAATCTCTCTTAGTTCTGTCAATGAGATTTTCATAAGATTTTCTCATTATAAGGATTTCCTTGATGGACATCAGCATGATTACTTGAAACAATTATCGGAAATTCCTGATTGTTTCCTTCGGCATAGATTCTCTCATCCCTTTCTTCTGGAATCGTTCTTCATGTAAATAGGGAATGTTTCGACATGAGTGAGGAGGAACCTTTTTCCAGAAGCGATTATCAACTCTTACCCATGATTCTTTAGAGTTGACTTTGTTGGGTTGAGGTATATTTTGTCTTTCTCTGAGAAATGATCTTTCTGTTTTTTAAGAAAAGAAACTTCTTTCAATACTTTTACCATAGTATTTTGAAGAAGTATAAGTTTCCTGTCAAGTGACTGAAAGTTGTATCCCTTAAGATCACTTTCACGGAATCGGTTCAAAGTTTCCTTTGGACAAGATTTCATTTGACCATCAGTAGATATAGAAGGTGGTTTCTCATCCTCTTATGACTTGATGTGGTTAGGCAGACTACCATTATCATGATCTGTTTAAGACGTGATTAAACCGGTTTTATCACAATCTGTAAAAGTCGAGCAAGGAATTTTAGTTTCCTCATTATCAGAATAAATTAAAACAACATCATTAGTCAGAGTCATAGGATGAGTTTCTTGATCTTGAGTAAGAGATTTACCAAAGGCTTCTAATTTGACAGTGAGATCCATATTCTCTCTGGCTAGAATATTTAGTTGAATGTCTTTTTCTCTAATCTCATTCTTAAGAAGATTAGATTATGTATTTAATATTAACATCCATGTAGACAAAGATCTTATTGGCTTTAGGAGTTTTACCAACTCTTTATCAGTATCTTCTTTTCCAACAGAGATAGAATCAGATGTTTTCATAGCTCCTGGATCATGAGTCAACGAAGTAGTAACATCTTCAACATTTGAGTATTCATACTCTTGCATAACGTTAACTGAATCAGACATAGATTCAATTCTTATAGGTTGGATCGCACCAAACACAGATTGTTAGATCTTTTCGTGTTTGCCTGCTCTGATACCAATTGAAAAGACGAGGGTACCCAAATATACCACAATCTTAAACTTTTCCACCTATAAGTCCTCTTACCGAAAGTGATTGTCTATGGACTGAGTCGAGACAATACAACGAATCGGTATTCACACTTTGTGTGATCATCTATGGATATGAGCTCGAGACAATACAACAATCAAAGTGTGATTACTTGATAATAGGTTCGGACTTGACCAAACTCTATAGGATCACTATCAAGTAATACAGAGTTAACGTTTGTGTAATTTACTTTAAATTATAATAACAACAATTATAATTGCGGAAAACAAAAGTAAATGCCACAGCAAGATTTTGTTAACGAGGAAACCGCAAATGCAGAAAAACCCCGGGACCTAGTCCAGAATTGAATACTCTCATAATTAATCCGCTATACAAAATCAAACCAACTTCGTATAGTTGAGACCAAGCAACTAAACCTATAGTTCACCTAGTTTCTTCAGTATCCCTGCAATTCCGACATTCAATAAGTGCACGCACTGGAACAATTTCTTTGGTTCGTATTCCAAACAGTAAAGGAACTGCAAATCTATTTGGTAACAACTCTATTCAATCTCAGTGATATGAGTTAGACAAAGGCTCTTCTGTTTAATCCAATAAACTCCTTTGTCGGTTTTAGATCTATTTATCCAACAACTACCAAAGTAGCTGAGTTTAGATTTTGCAATCAAAAATAGAATCTATCAAGATACTATACAAAGATGTCGATCTATGCAACTAATCAATCAAATCTATCAAAGATAAACCGATTATAGTTGGATCCGAGCCGATCAAGTTTTGTGCATACCAAAGATTATGAACCCAATAAGAAATATTCTTTGTCTTAAAATCTTCTTTAATCTTCAATAAACACATGCACGCCACAAGTTGAATCTCTTGTGATCAATCACGCACAGAACGGAGTCTATTAACAATGGATTATCACAAGACGTCTTTAGATCTACAAACAGTTCTAAAGGTCCCGTCGATACTTCGATCTAGTTTGAGTGAATCTTATATTAGAAGAGAAGATTCTCAAGAATAAACAAACTAGGTGCAATCAAAGTTCTACAACCGTTAGTCAATAAAATCAAATCGAAAACTAATAATACTGCAATTATCTAGTTTCCCACCAACGGTACTCGTAGAGCTTCTTGATCCCACAGAAATATTTCAACGAGCGGTCGTAAGAGATTTCTCCTAATTAGGGTATTTTCCTCTCCGAATAGACGACTCCACCAGTAACAACATAACAAGGTAGTTTTGCTGGCTCTTAGGATGGTTAGCACGAAATGCAAACTTGGGTATTTATAGGCCAAGGAAGTTTGGACACCAAGGAATTTCCAAAACCGAAATATTCTTAAGATATGTAATATATTTCCAAATCGGTTTCCATGATTCCTGGAAATGCTTATGTCCAATATTAATGAAATCTCACTAGAAAATCTCCAATTAGTAAATGCACATTACCAATTTTTATTTTCTAGAGATATGCATTTTAATTCTTTGGTAATTAAAAGCATATAAAATTAACAACCTTAATTAAAAGATTCTCAATTTATTTAGGTCCAGGGATCTCCTTTAGTTATTAAGGGATATCTTTGAATAATAAAAGATAAGAATTATTGTAACATGTTCAAAGTATGTCGACATCTTATTCTTTGTAAATCTTATTCTTTTTCATATTTACAATCTTGGAACCGATTATACCACACTTCCAAACAAGTTAGAATTGGTTCATCTGATTTCCAATAACTATGTGATTGATCAAATAACAATACACTAATCATGGGTTTACGGTTCTACCAAACACAAGGATCGGTTCTACCTTAATATGGTTACTGAGACCGGTTACATCAATTACCAGGATCGGTTACGTCAATTACCAGGACCGGTTACCATATTCTCATGGTATTACTTGTGATCGGTTACACTAGTCACTAGGATCGGTTACACCAATTACCAGGATCGGTTACACCAATTACAAGGATCGATTACAACTCTTTTGTGATCGGTCATACTAATTACTAGGATCGGTTACACCAATTACAAATATCGATCATACCATCTAAGGTGATTACTTAGGATGGTTACACTAATAAAAGTCATACCAATACATAAGTCGGGCATTGTGACTAGTTTACCAAGATACATAACAAGTTATGATCGGTTCTACTAACTCACACATCTTGGTAATCCAAAGATATGCAATGAATAACAATACCAATAAGCCTAGTGATTTCCTTTTCGATTCATAAAACAAGTTCATGAATGTACTTCCTTTAAACAAATATGAACATTGTTTCCTAGGATGAAATCTTCACCGTTAACGATACACATAATCACAATAGCATTCAAACGATTATGTCGATGTCTTATATATGAAGTTCAAAAGATAGGCGTTATACTTCGTATTCTAATTCTTTAACACTATGTCTACTAGAGTATATCAGTCACAGCTTCGCAGTTATGTTTTCAATATAGCACGACTTGAAAGATATGTTGGGAATGAAATAGTTCAAGTCAAAATATTACTAACATCAATAGGAAGGATGACGTCGTCGATGTAGCTTGTTACTTCTTCACATTCTTCAAGTCTTCGAGTAATACTTGTATGTCTCATAATCCTAATCTTTCCAGCCTAACGTATACGAAGTTGTCTCTAGTATATAATCAAGCGACTCTTTAATTAAGTTTTGATTCACTAAAATTAGACAACCAAACTTCACATACCAACGCTTGGTGGGTTCAACCGAGCTATGCTCTAACAATCTTCCCCTTTGTCAATTTTAGTGACAAAACTCTTAATATATATGGATAAACAAATTACAAAAAAAATTCATTATACATACGCTTGATTCCAAGTTTCAACAGCACAATACCCTGTATATATTCAATCCATAAATGTCGTTGTTGACATTTAAATAACAAATATAATACTCCTCCTAAAGGTGAGATAGGTAGATTTTCAATCCGCACATCTTTGTTATTTCTCTTTTGTAGTCCAAATAACTACAATCATCATATGATATGTTTCCCCCCCTTAGTCAATGCTTTAATCTTTCGTTAGATATAACGTGTAAGCACAATTGTCCTTTCCTAAGTGATTACAAATCACTTTGTTTACTCCATATATTTCTCCCCCTTTTTGTCAAAAAATGACAAAGGTACGAGCAAATACCAAAAACCGAAAGGATCTTACAAATCTAAAAGAATTGTACAACCTATAAGAGTTAAGCACGAAGGTTTCACATACCATTTTAGATAACCAATATCAAAACCGAAACTACAAGTAATTTGGTTTTAATATGTTATCAAGGAAACAATTGCCTGAAGCAATTTTCCCTAATAGATTAACAAATTGACCAAGAAACTTAGTTCTCTTGCTAAACTGATTGCACAAATACAATCGCTTATTTCGATAAGACCAAAATAAAGATCAGAATTAACTTTATTTTTCTCATCAGTCACTAATTATTCAGACAATAACTTAGACCTTTCACTTTAGACAAGACAAATACTAGGTTAGTTAACTAATATTTCTTGTCAAGGCATTCGATTAGACTTGAATAACCGAATCCTTTACTTTGATAAGTCTAACTAATGTCAGAATTAACTAAGTTTCTCTTATCCGGAATCGAATTGGACTAAACAAATGATCCCGTATTTTGCTAAGCCATAAACAATACATACAAACCAGATAAATTGACTTGCAAAATTATTTTTCTTAACCGAAAGCAATTGAAACAAACATAGACATTAAAGCACAACAATTGCACCGACATTTCATTAAGTCTAAAACAATTGATACCAAACAATAAAGAAAGCCATCAAACCAGTTTTTCTTAACCGGAAATAATTGAATCACACACACACATATATCCATACATACATAATGGAATAAACATCAATTTTACTGAATTTTGTTAAGCAAAAGCAAAATATATGCAATAAACTCATGCTTTTCTTAAACAGGAAAACGATTAACTAACAAATACGTTACCTCATATTCCGCATCCTCTTCTCCCCAGAAAGATATATCATTAAGCGCAAGCTCAAGTTAGAACTCTCCCCCATTATGTTGTCATCCTCTCGCAAGAACAAAAGAACAACAACCCTTTACCAGAGAAAGGTTGAATCGGTTTTAACTAATGCAAATAGCAAAAGTTCAAAACCCAAAACACATATGCTTTTATGTTAAACACAAATTGATTCAACATATTGTGACTTTTTCACATATGAGTTTCAATCAGAAAACCTTATGATCCTTTGATAAAGCCTACCAACTTGGGCTAGAACTTAATCCCGCTAAATCAAAAAGCCACACAAACCATAAGGGTACACACATCATATGAGATCGAATATTAAGGTTAAGAAAACCGAAATTAAACATCTCATAAACACATAGCAATAATATAAAGCATTCAAGCACATGCTATGTAATCGAAAAACTATCACAAGAAAAATTATAAAATAATAATTTTATTAATAAATAATAGATAGTTTTATTCACCAATAGACCTTACACAATAATTGAAATAATCAAAAATTGATGTCTACTTTGTTTGGATTAAGTATTACAACAAATAACTTAATCTCTAGTGGTGCTCTTATTGTTCACTGAAGTTTCTTCAGTGTTCAAACTCTTGAAGCATGTCTCCAGGGACTTGTCTGCAACCACTTCCTGTTTCTCAAGTTTTTAAACTTGAACCTTCATACCCGCAAGATCATCTTTTGTTTCATCAATTCTATCCTTGAGACAATCTTGATGACGGATTGTCATTATGAGGTTAGTTCTTAGTTCTTCAAAGCCTTATAATTTTGACCAGATTTGAAAAAATATTCACATCTAATGTGTTATTGCATTTCAAAGATTCTTTGGAAAGAATTGATCTTCTAGATCAGATATCAGAAGATATTTTAGACGAGTAAACTTATCTTGTTTACACAAGTTTTTGTAAGACAACTTTTCTACACATGAAGACAATAAAATATCTTTAGGTAGAATGTGTATTCTCTCTATGTTGAATAATAGATATTTACAGGATACACGATGCCCAGGTAATTGTGCTTCCTTACATCAAAAGATCGGGCATTATAAGGATGCACTTTCCAACATAATTAAGCGTTGGGGTGAGAAGTACTTTTCTCACCGAGTACCTTTTGAGGAACTTCTTATTCTTGTCTTTAGGAACACTATCATGTTTCCTTGTGTGGGTTTTGGATTCAACCTCTTTATCAGGAATATTGTGTGATGCTATATCCTTGATAATTTCTTGTGCCCAGGATGGTATGTTCTTAGAATTCGAACCCGTTTGATCTTGATATGCCATTAAATAGATTGCAGATGTTTTTTGTTCAAGACATTCTATATGTCCCTTTAAGGTATCCATTCCATGTTGAAAATGTTTTTCTAAACACTTATCAAGGTCTACCTTTCGACATGTCTCTGTAAGAAGATCTTCTATAAGTGTTCCTTATTTGTGAATGCTCTAGCGATTGAGTAAGAATTTCACACTCTGAAGTTTGTCGATATACTTCATTGCACAAGGCCAATTTTTGTTCCAAATAATCTGCTAGATTACTTTAAAGACTGAGTGTTTCTCGCTTTCCTTCACACATTCTTATATTTAGTTGAACAATAAGTTATAGGACATCATATAGGTTGTCAATGGTTTTTCCTTCTTCTGAATAATTTTCAACATGTTTGAAAAATCTTTCTAACATTTTACGAAATTCAGAACTTGGACAGACCAGTGAATCAAATCTCTTTTCTCTTTTAGAAGCAGAAGATTTTACACTAGTGATTGGAGTCGGATCCAAAACATGTTCCTTTATTTTTTGGATTAATTCTTTTCTGATCAGAGTCCTGATTCTTAATCAAGTTATCAGTCTTAGACTCTCTTCTTAATTTTCGAAAAGACTTATGAGACCAATTTCCATTGACCTTTTATGAGACCATATTCTCAGCATCTTGTTGTTCGTTAACTGAGTTCTTCATAAGTTTAGATTTGCTTTTCTTATTTTGACTCATATCTTATAGGTTGGATCGCATCAAACACATATTGTTAGATATTTTCGTGTTTTCCTGCTCTGATACCAATTGAAAAAATGAGGTATCAAAATATACCACAATCTTAAGCTTTTCCACCTATAAGTCCTCTTACCGAAAGTGATTGTCTATAGACTGAGTCGAGACAATACAATGAATCGGTATTCACACTTTGTGTGATCATCTATGGATATGAGATCGATACAATACAACAATCAAAGTGTGATTACTTGATAATAGGTTCGGACTTGACCAAACTCTATAGGATCACTATCAAGTAATATGGAGTTAACGTTTGTGTAATTTACTTTAAATTATAATAACAACAATTATAATTGCGGAAAACAAAAGTAAATGACATAGCAAGATTTTGTTAACGAAGAAACCACAAATGCAGAAAAACCCCGGGACCTAGTCCAGAATTGTACACTCTCAGAATTAATCCGCTATATAAAATCAAACCAACTTCGTATAGTTGAGACCAAGCAAATAAACCTATAGTTCACCTAGTTTCTTCAGTATCCCTACGCTTCCGACATTCAATAAGTGCACGCACTGGAACAATTCCTTTGGTTCGTATAAACATTCTAGGAACAACAAATCTGTTCGGTAACAACTCTATTCAATCTCAGTGATATGAGTTAGATAAAGGCTCTTCTGTTTAATCCAATAAACTCCTTTGTCGGGTTTAAATCTATCTATCCAACAACTACCAAAGTAGTTGAGTTTAGATTTTGCAATCAAAAATAGAATCTATCAAGATACTATATAATGATGCCGATCTACGCAACTAATCAATCAAATCTATCAAAGATAAACCGATTATAGTTGGATCCCAGCTGATCAAGTTTTGTGCACACCAAAGATTATGAACCCAATAAGAAATCTTCTTTGTCTTCAAATCTTCTTTAATCTTCAATAAACACCTGCACACCATAACTTGAATCTCTTGTGATCAATCATGCACAGAACGGAGTATGTTAACAAAGGATTATCACAAGACGTCTTTAGATCTACAAACAATTCTAAAGATCCCGTCGACACTTCGATCTAGTTTGAGTGAATCTTATATCAGAAGAGAAGATTCTCAAGAATAAACAAACTAGGTGCAATCAAAGTTCAACAACCGTTAGTCAATCAAATCAAGTCAAAAACTAATAATACTGCAATTATCTAGTTTCCCACCAACGGTACTCGTAGAGCTTCTTGATCCCACAGAAGTCTTTAAACGAGCAATCGTAAGAGATTTCTCCTAATTAGGGTACTTTCCTCTCCGAATAGACGGCTCCACCAAACAACACAACAAGGTAGTTTTGCTGGCTCTTATGATGGTTTGCATGAAATACAAACTTGGGTATTTATACACCAAGGAAGTTTGGACACCAAGGAATTTACAAAACCGAAATATTCTTAAGATATGCAATATATTTCCAAATTAGTTTCCATAATTCCTGGAAATGATCTGTTCAATATTAACTGAAATCTCACTAGAAAATCTCCAATTAGTAAATGCACATTACCAATTTTTATTTTCCATAGATATGCATTTTAATTGCTGGTAATTAAAAGCATATAAAATTAACAACCTTAATTAAAAGATTCTCAACTTATTTCGGTTCGGGATCTCCTTTAGTTATCAAGGAATATCTTTGAACAATAAAAGATAAGAGTTACTGAACATGTTCAAAGTATGTCGACATCTTATTCTTTGTAAATCCTTTTTCATATTTACAATCTTGGAACCGATTATACCACACTTCCAAACAAGTTAGAACTGGTTCATCTGATTTCCAAGAACTATGTGATTGATCAAATATCAATACACTAATCATGGGTTTACGGTTCTACCAAACACAAGGATCGGTTCTACCTTAATATGGTTACTTGGACCGGTTACATCAGTTACCAGGATCGGTTACTTCAATTACCAGGACCGGTTACCATATTCTCATGGTATTACTTGTGATCGGTTACGCTAGTCACTAGGATCGGTTACACCAATTACCTGGACCGGTTACACCAATTACAAGGATCGATTACAACTCTTTTGTGATCGGTCATACCAATTACCAGGATCGGTTACACCAATTAAAAATATCAATCATACCATCTAAGGTGATTACTTAGGATCGGTTATACTAATATAAGTCATACCAATACATAAGTCAGGCATTGCGACTAGTTTTACCAAGATACATAACAAGTTATGATCGTTTCTACTAACTCACACATATTGGTAATCCAAAGATATGCAATGAATAACAATACAAATAATCCTAGCGATTTCCCTTTCGATTCATAAAAAAAGTTCATGAATGTACTTCCTTTAAACAAATGTAAACATTGTTTCCTAGGATGAAATATTCACCTTTACCCATACACATAATCACAATAGCATTCAAACGATTATGTCGATGTCTTATATACGAAGTTCAAAAAATATGCGTTATACTTCGTATTCTAATTCCTTAACACTATGTCTACTAAAGTATATCATTCACAGCTTCGCAATTATGTTTTCAATATAGCACGACTTGAAAGATATGTTGGGAATGAAATAGTTCAAGTCAAAATATTACTCAATAGGAAGGATGATGTCGTCGATGTAGCTTGTTACTTCTTCACATTCTTCAAGTCTTCGAGTAATCTTGTATGTCTCATAATCCTAATCTTTCTAGCCTAACCTATACAAAGTTGTCTTTATTATATAATCAAGTGACTCTTTAATTAAGTTTTGATTCACTAAAATATAACAACCAAACTTGACATACCAACGCTTGGTGGGTTCAACCGAGCTATGCTCTAACAGTTTCTTTCGGCAGGTGTTTTCTGATGCTGTTGCACGTTCAGCTGGGCCGAAGACTAAGAAAGCCAAGACCATGAAGAAGTGAAGTTTGGAAGTGAATAGTATTTGTAGCTAATGGAGATCAAGCCTAGTACTTATTAAGTTTTTTTTTTTTTTTTTTTATTTGTGTTGGTTGAATGCATCAGACTTCTTAGTTTAGGTTCTTATTTTAGGATTAAAATCGTTCGTTGATTGTGTAAGGAAATCCTTACTCTAGACTTTTCTTACCTTTTCTTTCTTGTTTATAGTGACTATTTAAGACTTATTTTATCCTTCCTTTCATGTTTAGAGTGGCCTTGTTTTTCCACTCATTTATGGTTGTGACTTGGATCTCCTTTTATTAATATAAGTAGTTTATTAGTTTAAATCACTTTTGTCTTGGATTTCTTCCAACTTTTGGCTTGGATTTCTTACATGATTTTTTGTAGCACCAGCAAGGGCAGCAGTTTCCCAAAGAACTCCTTCACACTGGTTGCACATAAGGTAAACAATATCCTTGTGTTGGTTTAAGCACTGGTGCAAGTAGAACTTTCCTCCTTACGTATTTGGTTTTGATGCACCTAGTTTTATTCATTGGACAACTTCTTATTTGATGATTTTCTGATCCACAGGCTTAACAAGCGTCGAGTAATTTCAGGTGGACTGGCAGTGCTTTTAGAGGGTTGGAGGTAGTTTTAAACTACTCTAAATAGGTGCAATTTGGGTATGAGCAGCCAAGAATCTTATTTCCAGCATTTCCACCACTTGTGCAAAGCACCAATTTTCTCATGTAATATGCATGTTACATGGTATGTTTCTTCAGATCCATCTTTCTCAGAACTTAACAAATTGGCTGCACAACACTAAATACTTAAAGAGTGTTTTTGTTGTTAATTCACAGTTTTTTGTTCTTTGGCTGAACTTAGTTCACAGTTATGGAACCTTGTGGAGATGCCTCCAAAGTATCTATAAAGAAACATTATTGCTTGGTGGAGATACTGCGCAACCTTTACCAATGAATTCCATATGTTCGTTCCATAATGGATAACATAACAACAGTTGGGGTTTTTAAATTATGATTGTTAGTTGAAGAAGAAACATGTCCGTTGTAAAAAAGTAGATCTGGTCTGTTTATTTTGCTGGTTTGACAATATTTTGATGTGTACGTCAGTTGGGTAAAGTAGGGTGAAACTGTTTATTTTTTGTTGAGCGGGATTTTAACACGTATTACCTTAATCATGGTTAAGTATTAGTAGAGAAATGGTAGTTTAGTCCTTCAAATTCCAGTTTGTTTGACACCTGTCTCTTTTTCGCTGACTTGCTTTTTGACTTTTGTCCGTTAGATAAATATTTATTGAAAAAAACGGATGGAAAAGTTTGTAGCAGGATACGTTTGCAATTATGGAAGAAAACGGGACAAGAATGTAATGTGCACACTAAATTAAGGGCACATCAGTAAATCACCCTATGGTGTGTTCATGTGATCTCAGGTCGCCCCTATTGAACTTTCCCTCACTCCAAAGATGATTGAGCAAAATAAGAGAATTTTCTTCATTTTTGTGCACCACTGGCACTGAGTAACAACAGGATAGTTGAGCAAGACCCAACTGTGAACTTGAAGGATCAAGAAGTGCTAGGTTCTGAATAGGCCGGATTCCGTGGGACTATGTCTCAATTTTGAAAATAATATGTAAACAAGTGCAGCAGTGCATGCTACTATTCTTTAATCCAATTTGCCCTTTCTATGTCAAACTAAAAAGTGCATGCTACTACTTTTTTCTTTTCTAGGATTATCTGCGTCTATTATGGCCTATACAGTTGTGTCTTAGTCAGTGAGGCTATTTTTAGAGATAAAAGGATAGTATAGCACAATGAAATAGGAAAATGTGTGGAAGAACATGAAACTAATGACTTCAAGACCTGATCAGTTGAGTCATATTAGGCATTAGGAAGCCTCATAGTAAATGATGTCCCTTTTTAGTCATATAGGTCCTTCATTTGATAAGCGTTTAATACGCATAAACGGTCATTAAGAAAAAAAAAATGGACCATTTATCATCAGTGGAGTTTAGACCATTACAAGCCAATAGTTGTGTAGCGCAATTTTAGATAATAGCCAAATATGTTGCTTTTCTACTGGAGGAGGAGGAGGAAGCAATCCTGAAATACCTCCATGAGAAGAGGATTGTGTATGGTAAAGAAAAAAATCCACCTGCCAAAAATCTCAATCCTCCAGTCCACCCCTCCTTTCTCTCCTCTGGGGAATTTTTCATGAAGCAATGGTAATCTCCTATCTAACTCTAAATCTGCTTTTGAATTTATTAAAAAGTTGGTGTGTCAATGCAATTTTACCAATCAGATTATGATTTCATTAAGGTACAATCTAAACTAATCTGAAAAATGATTTTCTTTGATTTTCATCAGGGTTTTATACTCATTATTTTTTTCATGTTAAATATCATATCTTGGAATGTGAAGAGTTTGAGAAACTCTAAGAGAAGAGGGGTTATAAAAAGGTGGATTTTTCATAATTGACCTTGTTGTCTTTTTTAGAATCATGCCTGATCCTATAGTTGCACATAATACAAAATCAGGTGGTATCCTAATTATTTGGAATCCTAATAAATTTATGGATAGGAGTGATCATTCAGTTTGCCATTGATAATTTTAATTGGTTATTCTCTGGTGTGTACAATAAAATGAAAGTCTTATGAACACAATTTGAATCTTCCTTGGTGTATAGGAGGGGTCAGGAAGTATATGATGGTAGTAATATTTCAAATTTCAGGTGTATAGGGAAAGCAACTTTTTATTTCTTGAGACAGTTGTTTCAATTATCAATATCTCGCCAAAATTCATATGAGGAGATATCATAAATGTGATAAGATTACCAAAATTTTCTCCATGTG
Organism: Papaver armeniacum; assembly: GCA_023531295.1. NCBI lineage: Eukaryota > Viridiplantae > Streptophyta > Magnoliopsida > Ranunculales > Papaveraceae > Papaver > Papaver armeniacum. The sequence continues at coordinate 178,435 of JAJJWW010015668.1, forward strand.
ATAAGATGCAGATAGTTCCACAACCACAACAGCAAAAATGTTGTGAAAAACCTTCGTCGTGGGAAGAAGAGTTATTTTGAAGAGACATTTCATACAGTGCAGTGAGTTGTTAGAAAGAACCTCTTGGTCAGACTTCTTTTACCTCGATATTGTAGATGATTCAACTTTCAGCAAGGGAATTGTGCTAGCAAGGGAAGTAGAACTCTAACACCCCCTCTACAAATCGCTATCACCACATCCAACATAGAGGAGCTAGGGAGATATGGTTAGAGTACATGTTGTGCTTAATGAATAATGGGTGCAAGAGATGGGTTTTTCTTTATTTTTGGTCAAAACTTGCCTAGTTTTTTTATTTTGATCACTTTCCGGTGTTCTCGTTAAAACTTTAGGGCAGCCGTTTCTGATCATAAGCCAATAATTCTTACTTGTGAAGGTGGGAGCTCCTCCTTGGCTAGAAAGCAAGATATGCAAGCTCTTAAAGGTAAAATAAGGGACTGGAATAAAAATGTATTTGGCAAGATAGATATGAAAAATCTCCTCATTCAATGGTTGGATCAAGATTGATGACGAAGATATTACGGACTTAAATTATTACTCATGATAATTTGATGCTTGAGAGTGAGAAATTGGCCGATATGAAGGAACAATTTTGGAGAGATAGATCGAGAATTGGATTCTAGCTACTACCTCAAACAATAGTGGAAGACAAGAACTTGGTCTAGAGGAAGTGTTTTCTCGCTCTTAAGCTTCTTGGTCAAAACAGGCCCCCGGTCCGGAGTGTTGGGATTATCTTGAAATGTTGGAACTTCATGAAGGAAGATATTAGAAATCCACTTTTCAGCTTTATTCCTAAGTAGTTGGTGTGGTTGAGGAGATTAAAGACTTGCGTCCCATCGCTTAACAAGCACTATTTATAAAGCCATCTCTTACAGTTTCTTTTTTTCCTCTTTGCAATCTGCGAATGCTATTAAAAATCTCCAATTTAAGTTTTTCTAGATGATAGTTAGAGCAAATTGAATTTGGCTTTAAGACCAATAAATGCAACCCGTTTGGTGTTGGTAATGTTCAAGGGTGATTTTATCTTGGCATGCCTTTTCTGCTAAATGGGTTTTAAACTGGAAGCGTGAAACCTTGTCTTATCAAAAGATTTATTATATACTAGGTGATTAAAGATATTGAAAAATGAAACTTCTTGTGGGATGAAGAAAAATGTTAGTAAGCCTTTTTAAAGTGATCATGAATCGTTTTCTTCTTCAAAAATGATGGAGACTTGGAAATGAACCAAAGGCTTTATGGTCAATAAAATAACTTAAGGGAAGTCTATTTGGAAGCTGTGGGAGGATTTGAAGAAACTCGCCGCTCAAGATTGGTAGGTCCGTTTTTGGGAGGATAAATGGTGTGTCTCGGGGTGGCCCCTTTGTGCTCTTTGTGATGGAATAAATCTATTCTTGAAACTCAGAATTGGGTAGGTCTGGAAAGGCTTTCTATTATCCTTCCATTACTTGATTCCAGTTGTTCAGAAGACAATCTTATTTGGCTTGGAGATCATATTTACCCTATTTTCTCCATGCAGATAGATGTTGCTTCAATATTTTTACATCGGGAGATCATCTTTTAGTTTGCTAATGTTGTAGGAAATCCTAATGTTACCTTTAATTCAAGAAGGGAGGTAGACCCCTTTTCGCTCGTGGGTTTCAACTTTCTTGGCCATTCCATGGGTTTATGGAGCTTCTTTTAGACCTCAAGCTTCACGGGTTATTCGAGATATAAAAGTTGATGTTTTCAAGTATGCTTCTGGGGATTACTTCTAATTTTTATTTTTTTATTTTGGCTAGTTTTCTTGTATTCTTTATTCTTTCAATATATCTTTCTTCTTTGCCGAGCACAAAAAAAAAAAAAAAAAAAAAAAAAAAAAAAGTTTTTCCTCTTTACAATCTAAACTAAAATAAGGGTGATATACAAATGAGTATTGCGGATAGAGTGATCATTGATGCCAACAATAAAATAACGTATTGCAGTCAGGGTATATATGATGGAATTTCAGGTGTATGGAAAGGAGACAGTTCTTTCAATTATCTATTTCCTATTTTCTCCATGCAGATAGATGTTGCTTCATTTTTTACATCAACAGTGCAGTGGTTGTTAGAACCTCTTGGTCAGACTTCTTTTACCTCGTAGATGATAGTATGCTTCTTTATTTTTATTTTTTTTTATTTTTGAAGAAATAAGATATATTAGTGTCGAGAGGCTTACAAGAGTGTCGAGAGATAGGTAAAGTTGGTTGTTGTAACATCGACTTTATATTTATCCACTAACAAAGACTGATAAATACAATAAGGAGCAACAAGATACTCCAATTAACACTACGCACATATTTTCTTGCTTCTTTAGCTAGAGTATCGCAATGCTATTAGCTTCCCTTGGGACATACTCAAATCCCAAAAAATTATCGCATTGAGTAGCAATTTTCTTCGCTTCGTTTAGAATAGATTCACATTGCCAAAGAATTCTATTGCTTGTGCCATTCAAATAATCCACCACTCTCTTACAATCTCCTTCAATGCTAAATGCCGATATCTTTGCTTCTTTTGCCCAATTGGCTCCTTCTAGAGTTGTAACTGCTTCTGCCTCTTCTGCACTGGAAGTACTTTTTGGTCCTGCTCTTGCTCCTTCCATAGTACCTGCATGATTACGAACAACAATGGCAACACCGTATTAGAATTAGCATCCAACTTCCCAGCAAAGATCCACATTAACTTTCAACTCATTTAGACCTGGAGCGGCCCATTGAGGTTGATTGTGTAATGTGTTTACCACCCTTTGAAATAAAACATTTGGGTTAAGAAGTTCAGCTCTAGGTGTCCAAAACTGAATGTGCCTCTGAATAGTGAGGGATGTCGTAATTGAGGAGCTAGCCTTATCCCTAAACACCCTGTTACACCTCTCCTTCCATATAAACCAACATTTTGTTGCTGCAAATTCTGCAGAAATGCCTTGAGCAACTCCATTCATCCAAGAGCAAAAATGTTCCTTAAAAGAGACATTAGAATGAACAGAAAGAAGAGAACGACAAGGAGGCAACATCCAAATATATTTAGCAAAATGACATTTAAAGAATAGATGTTCCGTTGTCCCATCTTCTCATTTCCTGTAAAATACATCTTGAAGAGGCTTTTCTAGTATATCTAGACAAGGTATCATTAACAGGTAAAGCATTATTCAAACATTTCCAAATGAACAATTTGATCCTTTGTGAAACCTTTAGGTTCCATATCTTTTTCCAAAAAGTTTTAGAATGCTCACTACTCCCTAACGACATAGAAGGATCATTAAGTTTAGCATACATAGACTTAACAGTGAAGTTACCATCCATAGTTAACTTCCATCTTATCCTGTCTTTATGTAACAAATTGTCAGTATTGCAAAATAAGTTGATGTTCAAAATTTTAGAGATAATAACCGAAGGAAAACAAGACTGAAGAGTAATTAAATTCCACTTATTGTTGCAATCAGTTAAGTCTGCAACAAGTGTTAGATTGGTGTTAATGGGCAAACCCATTTCGATGATTTTTATCAAGACCGGGTATCCAGTTATCAAACCATAAATTGATGGACTTTCCATCACCTACTTCCCATATGTTGTTTTATTTTATAAGAACCAGGCCTTTACTAATGCACTTCCACATCCACGAGCTAGACTTGGGCACTTTGGAAACAAGAGCAAAATTGTTCTTAAAATACTTGGGTTTTATAAGAACCGGGCCTTTACTAATGCTTCTTTATTCTTTATTTATCTCTCTTCCCTCTTCAAATATGCATTAGGATTGTTTTGCTATTCTTTCTTTTACTCTCTTTTTCTTTTTTTCTCCTCGCAAAAAGATAATTTTATAAAGGCCCCATCAGAAATGAGCAAAAGAAAAAACAGTGCAACTCAAATGATATGAACTATCAAATTGCAACCCTGACACAAGTTTTACTTGTAAGGAAAAACTTGTGAACCCAAAAAGGAAAGTACAACCCATAGGTACAACCCACACATGAGATTAACTTGTAAAGTAATGACCCCATGCCAAGACTTATAACAAGCCCAGGACTTATACCCACATCTCCAACAGTAAAGGCCCCGTAAGAAAGCCCAATACCCATAAAACCCTAATCTCAAAGAGAATGAAACATTAAGTCCCAAACCCCTGAATATGCAGCTCCGCCACTTCCTTGACTTCTGCACCACCATACAACCATGGATACACTTAGAAGTATACCTGGTAAAACCCCAAATGAGAAGACTGGCGTCACTCCAAATCACCTCATATGCCCATAGCACAAAATATTCTTTGGATCATCATGAGCGTCTTCAACATCTACTGCACCAACAGTGACAAACAAGCTAAAAAATAGTGTCGCCTCCACCTTATCAAGCTTCCAAAAAAAACATAGATGAACCTCAAAACACCATGTTGTGATGGACTCTGATATCAAAAAAACATGATTCCTCAAAAGGTCATCTCTTCCAAATGCTTGAATAAAGGTTGAAAATAGCACCACCCCAAACACATCCCACCATCAGTGTACAACTTCACCATTTGCCTCCACCACCCATAAAAGGACAACGAATCGCCCAAATCAAACCTAAACCATAAAAAAAAAAACGAAAAACGAAAAAAAATAATTAAAGCTTAAATCTAGACTAAACTAAACACCTCTCCTCGAATTTGTCCACAAGAGAAAAAAATCGAGGAGAGAAAAGGATAACGGCAATGGGGTTTGGGTTGAAGGGCAAAGAGGGTCAGAGAGAGGAGAGAGAGAGTTTGGTTGTTATTTTTGAAATTTGTTTTTTTGCCTTCTTTGTAATGAATGATTTTAATTCTGTATGAATTGTGGTGGGATAATGGTGGGTCCTTCATGTTTCGGCCGCACCGAGTTCTTCAATACTAAACTATTCTTTCCCAACTCCTTATACGTATTTGATATCTGTCGGTACTTCGGTTCCATGTTCTTTCTGTTCCTTATAGAAGTGAAGACAGACTTGAGCTTGCTTCAGAGATCTGGAAATAAGGCATGGTTTATTAGTCTATTTTGCTTTATTTGTCCTTTATTTCTTGACTTATCAGCCTCTAAGTTGATAGATAAAAGTATCAAACCAGACAAAAAACTTGTTGAATACATCCACAGGTTTGCAGCTTTAATGTCTCTAAGCTCGTTTCATGTTGTGGCTTGCTTCTTAGAATGATTTGCATCTCTTCGGTTCCGAACTTGGGCGCTTAACGATGTCAGCGTCGATGACCTGGGAGTTATTAGCTGGAGTTCAGCTTTCGTCAGTTTTACAAATATAAAGATCCTCGAAGCCAAGAGACCACATGCGTTTATATTGATCATTTTGGCTTGTTGCTTGAAGCTTTATGCATTATCTGGCTTAGTTTGGTATTATTGTGCTTTTTGTAAAATCAATTTTCTGTTGTGTGTTGTTGTGTTGTGTTGTGTTGTGTTGTGTAAAAAAGCAGTTGAACGTCTGGTAAAGTATAAACTAAAAGCTAAAACTGATTACAAAAGTAATCAAACTGTGTTTGGTAAATATCAGGTTCAACTATTGTTTTTGTAGAAAATGACAAAACAGACATATCTTTTAAAATAATTTTACTCTTCAAAAATAATTAATTTATTATTATTAAATATACATAATAATTGTTAAAGCATTAATTGCTCGGTCAAACTCACAAGTGTTGTTATCTCAAGCTTGTTGTCAAATTTAGTTGATCAAAACTATATCTTGATTTCTAGTCTACATTTAGTCAAGTCTCGGATTATGATAGAAGTGTGTAGTTGAGTACCAGACATCACTGCGTTCTACCTTTTGAAGGCGAAGATCAACCGAAGCTTTTGGATCAACAAAAGTTAAGTGAAAACTGAATTACCTATTACTCAAGTTTTCACCTTTCTATCTATGAGAAAATATCGCATGACTAAATTAGACATTACATGCATAATAGAAATTTCGAGTCAAGTTTATCTTGTCAATCGTTCTCGAAATATGCCGACTAAGCTTAAGAACATTTGTTCATACTTGATGAATTTGGTTAAGAATAATTTATTGTTTATGACCTAAATTATGATTCAAGATTATCATTTGAAAATAGCCTGGAACAGTGCTATGTGTCATTGATGTTATTCGGGAATGTCTCAAAATTGATTATTAGAGAGATATAGAAGAACTGTAAATTTGGATACATGACCGTACACGTACCAGCTTACATACTGGCACAAAGTGTTATAGGTTCGGATCCGCAGTACATGTACCCAGTACACGTACCGACGTAACTATAGTTCAAAAACAACTTTTTGTACACATACCAAGTATGCAAACCCAAAAAGTTTTGTAACTTGTGAACTCAGGTTGGTAGTATGCATACCGAAAAAGTTAAGTGAACTCCTAAACTCGATTTGTCTTAAGAGTATACAAACCAGGTACACGTACCATGATAAAATAACTCACGAACTGGAAAGTACGTACACGTACTTACCAGGTCGAATATTTTCAGATGCATCAGAATTATTTCTATGAGATAATCAGCATTTGAACAACTCTCTAAAAACACATCTATACATATTTGATCACATTATAACCTATGGTTGTGACTCAAGATTAAAATCTTAAAGTGTTATATGAAATGGTTAAGCTTATAGTTTGTCTGGCTAGTTTCGGCTAACCTTTCATAAACAAGTCATTGTACATGGTTCGGTTACGGTTCATCCTAACCAGAGTGTATATTTTGTTGTGTTAATATCAAATCAAAGATTCATCTAACAGTGGATATTAATTGCTTGATTCCAAATCTACCTTAGCTTAAATCTAATGCAACCTTTGTTTTGAAAGTTTACATAAAGAGAACCTCACGCAACTGGGATCTTTGAATCCCCGACACTTTCTTGTGTGTCATAATTGTAAACTGGAGTCGTCCTCTCCTTGAAACCTTTTTAGTTTTCGCGACTAAAAAGTCTTCGCTTTGGGATTCGTGAAGCCAGGTCCGACTATTTTTATCTTGACAGTTCGTGTATCATGATCTTGCTACTGATTTGAGTCTCATTCCGATCAGGAAAGATAGATAGAAATTGAAAAAATGGGGGTATAACAACCACACCCAATAATTCGTTCGACAATCTGTATGGACTAAACATTAATAATATTCCGAGAGTAAAAACTCAATCAAAGAATAATACTAAAGAGTTTATCTCTTTCTCTTTTAACAATCACAAACTTAAACAGATATAAAAATTGAATCGTAAGTCTAATTATATGAAGAGAAGCTTGGACAGTACCAAAGACCAATATCCAAGATCAATCAAAGTCCTATCCAATAAACAAGGTCGGATTTATCAACGATGATTGATTAACGCACAACCTGTGATATTTCAATTATAAAGATAAACAATATAATGCGGAAAAGAAATAACACAGACTGATAGGAGCTAAAAGATGCTTTTCCTATGTCTTAATCTGCAAGTGCACAGAGCCTTTGAAGGCAGTGGCAAGCACAGGTCTTTCCACAGAGAACTAGTGTATGCTAGGTTATTCTAAGATTTTCTCAACTGAATTCAGGGACAAGTGACAGAAAATTTATGAATTTGTTTATAGTCTTTACGACTGAGTGGATGTTGTGATTATAAACTAAAGTAGAGGAGAGCAAGATAAGTTGTAAAAGTTGATTGAGTGGTACTAGGATTATCAAATCCACCACTGGTTCAAGTTATGTTATTCAACTAAATTGAATGTTCTTTCTACAGACAAGGGAAGTGTGTCAAGCTTCACTTATCTAAGGGTTTCACCAGGGGATAGTTTAGTTTTTCAGCTAAGGATGCTAAGTCGAGGCACTAGTTGTCTAATCAAGAACAACTAGTCAAGGGTTAGCAAAGGTAGTTTAAGCTTGGGTTGAATAGTACTCCAAGCAGAGGTATCCTAACTACAATGGATACATGGTATCCATTGTGAGAGCAAAGCAATGGAAATGCTAGAGTTAAACTATCTCATCATTTTAACAAGTAAAGAACAATTCAAAATCAGTTGAACAACAGAACAACAGAATCAGGGTTTCATGTCAATCCTAGCAAAATTGTTTAGAACATGATGAACATTAAAAACAGATTAAATTAAAATTGCAGACTAAATATAAACCCTAAAATTGACTCTAAAACTGACTAGTTTTCTCTTACATCAGAAACCCAATTTATAACTCACAAAAACAATCCTAACTAACCACTACTCTGACCCAAACCTGATGTCGACCTTGTCTTGCCTCTGAATCGAACATGCATGGTGGTTGGAGGAAAACCCTAAGTCTAACTTATCTCTAACCTAGCTTCTAAGGTACAGAGAAGCTAAGACTGAGATAAGTCGAAGTAGAGCTGCGAGTTGTTAAAGAAGGGGATGGATGTGATGATGGAGCTCTGCTATGGGCGTGGGAAGAAGGAGGTGGAGGTAAGGTTGGGTAGGGTTTTCTCCGAGAGATCGTGGGTGAAGAAAGAGAAAGGTGAGGGAGAAATGAGGGTTAGCTCGAGTGGTATAGGTATAGGGTGCTTCGATGTGCTGAGGACAATGACGGATGATGAGAAGGCCTCGTGAGCGTTGGATCTTTGGGGGACAGATCTGAACGGCTTGGAAGTGTTGGGGTGTTTTGGTGTTGAGCGGAGACATCAAGGGTCGATGCGTAGGATGCAGCGGCGTAGGATGCAGCAAGATGAGACCTCAACGGCTTGGAGTGTACGGGCTCGGATCCTGGTCGCGGGTCGGGTCTAGCTCAAGCCCATGTCTTGTAGATGAGTTGCTACTTGTTGGGTTGCAACTGCATTTGTGAGCTTTGGCTTTCGCTCCATAGATGCTCGACTCCAATTCTTCGCTCTTTTGGCTCCTCGGATTCTCCAAGCTTTATTTATTACCTAAAAACACAAAATTAATTAATACAAATATTTATTCTTGAAAACAAAGAAAACACGAGAATTTGGGATAATATCTGATTTCTAAGCACAAAAGATGAGTAAAATGCCAATAAAAAGGTGTATAAATATGCACTATTTGGCACTCATCACAGACACCAGAAATTTTGTTAACGAGGAAACCGCAAATGCAGAAAAACCCCGGGACCTAGTCCAGAATGAACACACACTGATTATAAGCTGTTACACCGATTTCCTACTACCTATTCGGACTAGATGTAATACCTACTTTAGTTGTATTCAAGCACTTTTAGAACTCCTAGCAGAACACCGATTCTCTTTAGGAATTCTTCTCGTAAATCTTCTAGCATAACAAAAATTCTCTTTAGAAGTTATTCTCAAAAATCTTCTGGCAGAACACAGTTCTCTTCAGAAGCACTTTCAAAAATCTTCTAGCAGAATGTTAGATCTCTTTAGAAGAAGCAACAACACGGTTGACACTTTTGGATCTTTTACTTTTACAAAACACCAGTTTGATTTCCCTTTAGATATGAATCAAGGTTTTGGAAATATTGTGTTTGTTTCGAACAACTACGGAAAAGTGGAGATACCAAAATAAACTTGTAGATTAGGGTTTCAACTTATAATCGGTATGCGTACACACAAGGAGTCCATGAACCTGATTTTCGTAAGTGAACTTGGGTGATTCCAAAGATCAATTTCCAAGTTAAGAAAACCCTAATAATTATACAACAAGAACAACTAGAATAAATATAAAGATATCTTGTTTAAAACTTCTTAAGGATTTTTACGAGATGCCTTAATCGAAGTTTTCTTTCTAGTTCCGATTTCGACTAACAAGTGTTGGTATACGATCGAGAACTTAAATCTATGAAAACCTAGGGTTTATGATCAACAACTCTTGAATGGTCTTATATCAGAAGAGAAGACCTTAGAATAGACAAGAGGTGAAAAACCTAGATTACAAGTTGTGAAACAATCAGTAAGATTATTACTAACTTGGCTTTGCGATCCCAAAAGCAAAGACTTTTATCTCACTCTTATTCTTGACCGATCCCTAATAGCAATTGTATTTCCGGTTTTTGTATATACTTCGTGGTTTAAATAGGTATAGAATATGAGTTGCTATTTAGAAAAGTTCACAATGTCGACATTATGAGTATTTGAACAGGTGCTAAAATCTTATGTATTTATTGTTCAAATATATTCCTTGATACTCAAGGTGACATCCCAAACCTAAATATTTGAGAATCTTTTATTTGATTTTGAATTTATATATTTTTACTTTCCCAATAAGTAAATCATATCTTCGGAGAATATATTAGTAAAATATACTTGTACACCAGATATTACTAAGTTGGCATCCTTGAGAGATTTCAGTATATTTCTTGGAATTAGACAAAACCGAAATTTGGTACGTATTGCATGGCTTTTAATATTTAGGTATTGAAATTCCTTGGTGTCCAAACTACCTTGGTCTATAACAAGTACTGAAGTTTTGTTCTCTTTACAAACTCATTCTGACGCACGCATTTTATTATGTACTCAGTGTGATAAGCCGACTTGTAGTATTATCCATAACACTCACTTGGAGAGAAGAGTAACCTAATTAGGAGAAATCTCTTACAGCCGCTTCTTTAAAGATTTATGTGGGATTGAGAAGCATGTAGAAGTAACGTTGGTGGGAATATAGAATCAAATTGTTATTTTAGTTTTTGATTATTGATTTGATTGAATAATGGTAGTTCAAACTTGATTGCACCTAATTTGTTTATTCTGTGATCCTTCTCTTTTAATATAAGTTCACTGAACTAGATCAAGGAACGACAAAGTTCAGATCTGTTTTTATATATGAAGATAGGCTTATGATCATCCATTGTTAAAAGACTCAATTCTGTACGTGATTAATCATAAGTGAATCAAGTTATTTGTGCATGTATTTTAAAGACCAAAGACTTAAAGGAAAAAAGATTTTTGACTGGTTTCAGATCTTTGTAATTATACTTCATGCACACTTCATTGGTTGGGATCCAACAAGATGGTTTATCTTTAATAGACTTCCATAACTTGTTGTGCAGATCGATGATCTATCATTTGATGGTCTTCTTCTGGATACAAATCTGATAGATTGAGCTAAGATTTAATTATCTCGATAATATAGATCTTGATTGATCTAAACCGATACGAATGTGTTTAATCTTTTAAATGAAAGAGCCTTTGTATAACTACAAAACGAATCATCTACTTATAGCAAGGCTATTGAGCCGAGAGTTCTCAATCAAAATCAAAGATTGTGAAAATATGTCAAATTTGGTGCTCCAATGGGTAGAAGGAAAACCTTTTTCACTTTTAGAAAAACACGCAGACTATACGACAAATTTTTACCAAGCGGCAAATCATTCGTGTCTCCAAGTCACTTCTTTTGTTTTTAAATATTTTTCTTTTGCCTTTTACGTAAAAACTCTGAATCACACATACATATTTTTTCTTTCCATAGTGGCTAATATACTGTACAACATGGTCTATCATTTATTTTGAAAAGAACAAAATCAATCTATTCCATGATCCTTGCTCTAATATATTTGTAATGACAGACGTTATTCAAAGGGTGGAAGAGTATGCAATAAATAATTTCTTATTTAATCTTGTTAGTCATGAGACTTGAATTAAGCAATTAGAAATTTAGACCCATAACACTTTCTGGACTCAAGACCGCAAAATATTGTGAACTGTTACTCAAAAGATGTTAATTGTTGCTCAACCAACTCCATCTGTTCCCTTAAAGTTGATCGGCTTAATAAGCCCTTTCTCTATTGGACAGCCTTATCAGGCAAACGTGCTTTTATTTTTTCGGCTTAATAGTTGTGTGAGACATTTATTATCGTCTTCTAAGAATGTTTCAATGATTGAAATGAGAGTTAAGAACAAGTAACCAAGATTGGATATAAACACAGTACGCGTACTTGCATTTGTGTAGGTCCAAGTCCGGGAACCATAGTATGCGTACCTATACGCGTACTGGTTGGTTAATGAAAGTCCGTGAACTTTATATGCATACCCGTACGCATACCGGTGTAAGTTCAAGTTCCTGAATTCAACTGAGTTTGGTAGTATGCGTACCCGTTCGCGTACTGGTGAATCCAAACTTAGTCCGGCAACTTAAGTATGCGTACTGGTTTGCATACTTGAGTAGGTTATGTTCTAAAATCGGTTTGTTCATGAAGTAATACATTTATATATTAAGGAATGCAATCTTTTGCAAACCGTGGCTATAATGTTCATGAAGTGATTCGAGTGAATCAAAATCGATTTTGCTTCAATTGTGTCTTGTATACTTCTATGAGAATATAAACAATTGAACAACTCTCTAACTAGTTTCATTTAAGTCATTTGAACTAGTTGTGATAAAGATGAATAAAGTTTATATGAAAGTGTTCATATGGCTAACCTCGGTTAACTATTTTTGAACCAACTAAGTGTAAACGTTTAGGTACGGTTACCTTTATCTAAATGTTGGTGCATTTCATTTGTGTATGATAAGCTAAGTTCGATCTAGCGGTTGAAAGATATTAGCTTGAATCTAATCAGATTTTCATCTAACGGTGAATATTGAATGCATTGTTACCAAGGTAGCATTGATTGCAAACCCTGATTTGGAGACTATATAAAGGAGAACTCTAGCAACTGGGAAACCTAATCCCCACACCTCATATGTGATACTAGTTGTGACTAGAGTCGATTCTCCCTTAACCTTAAGTTTTTTCTAAAACCCTGTAAGTTAACGACTTAAAGACTTCATTGGGATTGTGAAGCCAGACCCAACTATTTTCTCTGTAGTTGCGTGTTCTGATCTTGTTGTTTTCTATTGTGATGGAGTAATATCTTCTTTAAGATTTGCTCGAGATTTATTCTCCGATAGGCAAGATTGAAAAGTAGTCATAAACATCTTCGTCTTATCGTTTGTGATTCCACGATATCTTGTTTCGTTAATCGATTAAGATTATTGTGAGGTGAATGATATTACTTGTTTGTTCTTCGGGAATATAAGTCCGGTTTATCAATTGGTTCCTGTTCACCTTGATTTATCAAAATACGGAACAAAATTCATAGGTATATCTGTGGGAGACTGATTTATTTATTCAATAGACTTTTCTGTGTGATACAGATTTGTTTATCAAGTCTTCGAATTTGGTCGTAGCAACACTTAGTTGTGGGTGAGATCATCGAAGGGAATCAAGTGCGCAGAATCCGGCGTGGTTCTAAAGGCGTAAGGAACATAACTGTACCTTGATCAGTGTGATATTGGTTAGGGCTCAACTACATTCTAGTCCGAAGTTAACTTGTAGTAGGCTAGTGTCTGTAGCGGCTTAATATAGTGTGGTGTTCAATCTAGACTAGGTCCCGGGGTTTTTCTGTATTTTCGGTTTCCTCGTTAACAAAATTTCTGGTGTCTGTGTTATTTCTTTTCCGCATTATATTTTTTTTATATAATTGAAATATCACAGGTTTTGCGTAGTTCAATCAATTAGATAATCCAACCTTTGGTTGTTGATATAAATTGATTGACACTTGAACATTGGTCTTTGGTACCGTTTGGTAGGCCTGGAAAAGTGTTTATATTTTAGCCTACAGTGATAACCGCAAGTGCACGGTGTCTATCGGAGACGCGGCAAGTACGGGTCGAACCACAGAGACTTGTGGTGCCGTATGATTCTAAGGCTTCCTAAACTGATTTCCTAGCAAGTGTGTAACACAAATATGGGGGTTGTCAAGCGACGAGGTGAGTGATGAGTGAACTAAACTAAGGCAATAAAATTGTAATAAATTGGGAGCTACCGGGGTGGTGAATCCACCCCTAACCTCATGCTCGGGCAATGCGGGTTGAGCAATGTTCTTGTGCCTTCATTTGAAGGTCTTAATTAGATTTTCACTAACTAAAATTGCTAACTCACCCCTAGTATGAGTGGTCTTCATACAGTACCCTCATCACGGGTTTGTAAGCTCCATGGTTAACTACTAGTCTTAAGCATATTAGCACATAACAAGAAACAAACCAAAGACAACATGCTTGATATACGGGTTAAGGGTTTCATCAAACACCACGGGAAATCAAACTAAAACATAATTGAAAAGCTAGAAACACAAATTAAACTCTAAGTGGTGCTCGGCTAGCCAAGCATGAGTTTCAAACCTCCACGATTAACTATTTATACATGCAAAGTATCAAAACCCTAATTTATTTCAAAATCAGAAAAATAAGATAGAAAATAAATCAACCCAATCTTCAAACGTCTACAGAATCGCATTGTTGGCTCTGTCAATCGGCTCGATTGATGTTTCCTTCCTCTTGATTTGAGAAACCCTAACCCTAGTTTTCTCTATCTCGATCTTAGCTCCTAGGGAAGAAGCTATGAACTAGGTAGAGAGACGTTAGGGATGGTGGTTGTGGCTTGTGTCAAGAGGTGATGGAGGTGGTGACCTGGTCGGGGAAGAAGGTGATGGGGTTGCGAGAGGAGCGAGCTGCTCTGTTCTCTCGAGAGTGTCGGGTGAGGGGAAGGAGGAAGAAAGAGAAAGTGAAGGTGAGATTAGGGTTTGGTCGAGGGGTATAGGGTATGTGATTTTTGTTGTGAAGCGGGGACATCGAGTGATGATGGGACGGGCCGAGCGAGCGTTGGATGTAGCGAGGGGAGATCCGAGGCAGGTGAAGGTGACTCGGAGTGATTTGGTGTTGCAGGAGCATCGAGAGATAGATGTGAGCGATGGAGCGACCGTAGGATGCATCGGGCGAGATCTCAACGGCTCGGGATGAGCGGGTTCGGATCAGGTCATGGGTAGCTCTAGCCCATGTCTTCCTTGTTGGGTTGCAAGCTGATTCGCGCGCGAGCTTTGGCTATCTGCTCCATAGATGCTTGTCTCCAATTCTTTGCTCTTTTGGCTCCTCAATTTCTACGAGCTTTATTTATTACCTAAAAACACAAAATTAATTAATACAAATATTTATTCTTGAAAACAAAGAAAATACAGAATATGGGATAATATCTGATTTCTAAGCGCAAAAGATGAGTAAAATGCCAATAAAAAGGTGTATAAATATGCACTATTTAGCACTCATCAAATACCCCCAAACCTGAATTTTACTTGTCCTCAAGTGAAACAGAAATGAAGAAATCCTAACTATACCCCTGTCGCAGGTCTCTCGAATTCATTTAGCGTATGCACTAAGCCTTTAAACCCCTAGGTGTCCCTAGTGGACGAGTTGTAGTCTCGTGAGGGTTTACAAGAGGTGTACCCACAAAACCTTCTCCAACTTCAGAGTGTAAAAGAGTCTCAAGCCTCCAAGAAGCTATGAGGACATAGAGTTTCTGCGTGCTAGTAACATGAAGTTAGAACTACCAAAGAACGCATTCTCATCCTTAAGTCCGAGCGAGAAGTAACCATACCATATGAAAGAATTCGGATTCGATTGTGATCATAAGTCTCAACTTCTGCCTCACCATTAGGGTTTTATGATAATTGCACTCAAAAAGATCGCTGTTTTAGTCTCTCATGTGCAAAAGCGGGAATAAAGAGAGAAATCTGCACACGTTGTAGGTAAGAAGGATAACCTTCGAAATAAAATCTGGAGACTCCACAAAAGTGTGGACAAAAAGAATCTTTTTGATGATCTCTAAGAAAGGAAATCAACCATTAGCAAGGGGTGGCAGTACTCACTCACTTCTCACCCGATCGGCAATTAACATCATTCTCTCATAGGAACCATAGAAACGTCTTCACTCTTCGGTCTTGGTCTTCAATTGTTGATGACGAACTTCTAAACTTCACAAGACTTGACAATTTTTAACTTTTCTACTCAATTCCCTTGTTGTTTGGATTTTTCTTTTTTTTTTAATTCTTCTTTACCATGGTGGTATCAAAACTAAAAACAAACTACAATAATTTTTTTTTTTTTTTTTTGATTTTTGATTTTTTTTTTTTTTTTTTTTTTTTACAATAAGTGAAAATAAAAATACAAATAATGAAACAACTAACTCCATGGACAAAGGACTTTGACACTCAATTTTTTCACAACTTGTATTGTCTTGATTTTATAAATTTTATTAATTCTTATCCTATTTTCTTTTCTTTGTTGCACATAAACCTTGGACTATATCAATTTTTCTTTCAATATTCGATGATGCTCCGCTTGCCGACGATGATGTGTTTCTATTGGTTCCGTTGATTGAGAGAGAGTGATGCTAACTGCAAATCGATATTTAGAAGGAGTTTTCATCTTTAGACGTCACCCTCATGATTGACAAAAACTAGCACTCAAGAGATCAAAAGTAGTCTTTGAAATTGGTGCGAAGTTGGGTAGCTCACCATTCCTACCCGGAATTGACGTACGGTGACACACACTCTATGACTTTTCTAGAAAGTTGCAAAAAATGAAGGTTGGTGCCTCACTTGATGTAAAATGGGTAGTCTCCACTATGGGTGATCACAATTCTACTACCGAATATCTAAACAACACCTAATTTGCTCTCCGGTATGGTTAAATCCAACTTTAACGCTCTAATCAACTAAGGAACCCGATTGTGTTCTCCGGTACTTCTAACTTTTGTTATTTCGGTCAAAACTCTCTATGTAAACATAGCTAGAAGCATGCTAGTGACTCTAAAATCTCTAAAAGTTGGAGGTTTTTATTTGCAAAAAGTTTGAATTTTTTTTTTTTTTTTTTTTTTGAAGGAAAACAAAAAGACTAAAAACTCTACATGCAAATCACACCCCCAAACCTAAATCAAACATTGTCCTCAATGTGTCAACAGATAGAAAAATTTAAACAGATCACATACCAAGAGAACTGTGCTGATAAGAGAAAAGGGAAGAGATTACCGGATGTCGGCGGGAGCAAGGTTAGAGCTTCATTAATCAAGGCTAGAATCCAATATTCTCAGCGGAGATCATATCGGATTAGCACAATATATGCACAAGAAGACTCAACCGATTCAAGAAAAGAAAATTTAACAAGTCCTACTGGATTATATACAATGAAAATTCACCATAAACCAATAATCTAAAGAGTTGAGGATCAACCCAAAAGACAATATGTACAATCATCAACAGTCTTACACAAATATAACATGAAAGTGCAAGTAAGACTGCAAATGTGAAAGAGTTTCCCCCAAACCTAAACTTGTCAACAGATGTGTTTTTGAGCACAAAATCTTGCAATTTTAAAGGTACATCATGCAAAAAGTCTAACTCAAAATGAGTTTTGCTAATAACAGGCAGACATACATATTCCAACTGTGGTTCCCTAAAGGTGTTATACTTTGATGCAAAATAGTCCAAGAGGACTTGGGAAGCACAAAGCTCTAGGCCTAAGTTAGGCATTTTTAGAAAAGTTGGTTTTGCAATTTTGTTACAAACTACACCTAGGTTTGGTGGAGGAGTTTCAATTTGCGACTTAGGAGAGAAAGTAGGTACATCTAAGTTGTTTTCATTTATAAAATCATTTGCACCATCACACACTTTCCTAAAGTCAGAAGAGGGTAAATCATGTTCACCTGCATAGAACAATTCATCAATCTCCATGTCATATTCATCATTATTCTCATGCTCAAAATAACCAGGAGAGATATCATGTTGTAACCTAGGCATGGAATTAGGCACATGCATTGAATCATCTGTGTCAACAGACAATTGACTATTCCTAGGTCACAAACGGTGGTAAAGCATGCTCACATTCACCGAAGAATTTCACAAACCCAAGCTCGAGTTAATATCACATGTATGAATGTTAGAAGAAGTATCATTCATAGGGTTCACAGAAGAGACGCCTAACGTCTCTGAACCAAAAGATTCCATTACATTTTCAGTATACACATGCTCTTCTAACATATCATCATCATCATCATCATCATCATCATCATTATCATCATAGCAAAAATCCATCTCTCCATTCAAAATTGTAGCATTTTTAGTGTACTCATCTACCTCTAGATTAGGTTCATATTCAATGTTAGTTGCATGAGTAGGACTAGAAACACTATTTTCATGATTGTCAGGAATAACAAACCTCCTATCATAATATTCCTTCCAATCTTCATTTTGTAACTCAATCAGTTCCTTTGTAGAATCATAGTGAGTTGTTCTATTGAAGGAGAGTCTTCACTAGTGGGTATGCATTCCTCATATGGATATTCTTTGTATGGTTGTGCATGAGGTTCACTAGAGAAGGGAAATTCCGACATGTTGTTATATGGATGGTCATGCATTGCATTCAATTCAAATCTAGCATTGTTTTGCTCTATGAGGTTTTCCATTGAGTGCATACATGGGTTCATTGGAGGGTAGAATTGCTCATCCTCCCATGGTGGTTGATGATACATGTGGTCATAATGATTAGGGTATGGATGTTCAAGGTCAGGGCCCTGAGAAGGCTCATAATAATCCCTAAAATCACTATGGTATGTGGGGGGTTCATATTGTGGAGCATGCCCGTAAGCAAGCTCTCTAATGGATTTGTTCGTATCCCCAGTTGCAGACCAAAATCCTGACATGATTTAGCACTCAAATTGAACTCAAAACCCAGTTGTAGTGGGTTTAGTTTGGTTTATTGGGTTTCATTTGGTTTATGGGGATTAGTTGTTTGGTTTATGTGGGATTTCTTTGGTTTATTGGAATTAGTTGGGTTATGTGCAACCCAGCTATGTGAGCAAAACACAGATAGATACAACCCACAAAAGAAAATGACACTTTATTCTAAGTGTAAGCCCAAAAGGTTGCTTTTTGAATTTGCTAAGCCCAGCTGAATAAGTGTATTTCAGCCCAGATGATGTGGGCTCAGTGTGTGCAGACAGCCCAACAACTCAGCTGTTGTGGGCTGAAAGTTCAGAATGCAAAGCCCAGTAGTGGGTTCAGCTTATGCAGCCCAGCTGTATGGCTTGGTTTATTATGGGCTGGCTTGGGTACAGAGCCCAGGTTAATGTACAGCCCAGTGGTTTGATTGGAAAGCCTGGTGGTTGCACAGCTTGGTTTGTGTCTAGAGGAGCAGAGCCCAAAGAATTTGGCTGGTTAACAGCCCAGGTAGTGTGGGCTTCGGTTTGCTTGCAGCCCAGCAGTGGGCAGCTTAGCCTAGAGGAAACAAGCTTATGTGGGCTTAGTTAGTTTCCAGCCCACTAATTTTGGGAAGCTTAGTGGTTGTGTGTTCCAGTTTAAGTGCAAATGCACAGGTATGTGTAGATGCAGGCTGTGCATAGCCTAGGCAGCAGGGCAGGTAATGTGCAGCTCTAGTCACAAGACTCTCACACAAATTGCAGCACACAGCAGAGCTGATGCACAGCTCAGAGTGGCGGGAGAACAAAAGAGTTTAAAAAACTGTGTATGGTGCACAGGTTTGATGGATGTGCTCACTCAAATGGTGAAGCATGTGCACGGTTTGTGTATTTGAAAAACAATCTAACTAATCACAAATCCTGCTACTTAACAGATCATTCAAACATCACAGGTCACACACAAATTCAGGGCATGCACAAAAATCAGCAGCAAATGAATATAGTTGGCTGCTCATAACATGCTCAGCAAGGCAGCAAGTCTCAGAGACCATACACAAACATGCAAAACTTGGTAGGGTTGACAGAAATTAGCCCAAGGTTGACAGATTTTTCCAAGTCTGAGTTGATGTCAAACTGGCTCAGTTGAGTTTGCGGCATCAACTCACTCAGATACCAAAAGTCTGAGTTGATGTCAAACTCAGAGCTCAGGGGTTTTGTGCACCACAGAATACAGGCTTACAAATGCTCAGATGCACAGGTATTGGCTAATGGTTGACAGAGTCAAGGGGCTAGCAAGGAATTACAGCTCATGCACAGTTGGCTAGGTCTGATGGGTTGCAGGTCAGCTCAGGGTTGATAACAATCTTGGCGAGATGAGAACTAACACGAGTCTCAAGTAAGGTTTCACCAACTAGGCTATCCAAGTGGTGGCTTACATACTTGCGGACTACGGGAGCTTGCAAGGGCTGATGGCTCACAGGTTCAAAGTCTAGCAATAGCTCATGCATACAACACAGGCAGAAATGGGTTTAGAGAACAATACCACCGGTGCAATCTCGGGTTTAGGCAACTCCACCGTGGTCCATTCTTTTCTTCTCTTCCTTGGTTTGCTTTTGAGCACCACAAGCACAACAAGCTTTGTTACTCAAGATAGAGTTTCAGTTCACGAAATGTACAGGTGAAGCAAAGGATTTGAATATTAACACCGGCACATTGAGAGTATCTTGGACATCGGGGAATAAGATTAACAAGTGACACTAAGCTACGAGATACAAATGCTTATAGCTCGAGGTCAAAAAGCCAAGATGCGAAAAGAACAAAATTACATCTCGAGTTATGCTACTAGTTATGATGACTACAAGTACACTACAAGTTACACTAAGCTAACCAAAAACAAAAGGAAAATTTCGATGCAAATTACGAAAATTAACTAAGTTATACTAATCAAAGACTGAAATAACAATGTAAAATGGATATGTACAGGGTGCAATCAGTAAAGGCATGCCAGTAATCAACAGGGCACACGCCAAGTCCCCGGCAGCGGCGCCAAAAACTTGGTAGGCCTGGAAAAGTGTTTATATTTTAGCCTACAGTGATAACCGCAAGTGCACGGCGTCTATCGGAGACGCGACAAGTACGGGTCGAACCACAGAGACTTGTGGTGCCGTATGATTCTAAGGCTTCCTAAACTGATTTCCTAGCAAGTGTGTAACACAAATATGGGGGTTGTCGAAGCGACTGAGGTGAGTGACAGTGAACTAAACTAAGGCAATAAAATTGTAATAAATTGGGAGCTACCAGGGTGGTGAATCCACCCCTAACCTCATGCTCAGGCAATGCAGGTTGAGCAATGTTCTTGTGCCTTCATTTGAAGGTCTTAATTAGATTTTCACTAACTAAAATTGCTAACTCACCCCTAGTATGAGTGGTCTTCTTACAGTACCACTCATCACAGGTTTGTAAGCTCCATGTTTAACTACTAGTCTTAAGCATATTAGCACATAACAAGAAACAAACCAAAGACAACATGCTTGATATACAGGTTAAGCGTTTCATCAAACACCCTGGGAAATCAAACTAAAACATAATTGAAAAGCTAGAAACACAAATTAAACTCTAAGTGGTGCTCAGCTAGCCTGGGCATGAGTTTCAAACCTCCATGATTAACTATTTATACATGCAAAGTATCAAAACCTAATTTATTTCAAAAACAGAAAAATAAGATAGAAAATAAATCAAACCCAATCTTCAAACGTCTACAGAATCGCTTGTCGGCTCTGTCAATCGGCTCGATTGATGTTTCCTTCCTCTGCTTTCGAGAAACCTAACCCTAGTTTTCTCTATCTCGATCTTAGCTCCTAGGGAAGAAGCTATGAACTAGATAGAGAGACGTTAGGGGATGGTGGTTGTGGCTAGTGTCGGGAGGTGATGGAGGTGGTGATTTGGTCGTGGAAGAAGGTGATGGGGTTGCGAGAGGAGCGAGCTCGCTCCGTTCTCCGAGAGTGTCGGGTGAGGGGGAAGGAGGAAGAAAGAAAAAAAGTGAAGGTGAGATTAGGGTTTGGTCGAGGGGTATAGGGTATGTGATTTTTGTTGTGTAGCGGGGACATCGAGTGCCGATGGGACGGGCGAGCGAGCGTTGGATGTAGCGAGGGAGATCTGGAACGGTGAAGGTGACTCG
Organism: Papaver armeniacum; assembly: GCA_023531295.1. NCBI lineage: Eukaryota > Viridiplantae > Streptophyta > Magnoliopsida > Ranunculales > Papaveraceae > Papaver > Papaver armeniacum. The sequence goes on from JAJJWW010015668.1 coordinate 200,095, forward strand.
GAGTGATCTGGTGTTGCAGGATCATCGAGAGATAGATGTGAGCGATGGAGCGACCGTAGGATGCATCCGGGCGAGATCTCAGCGGCTCGGGATGAGCGGGTTCGGATCTCCGGTCATGGGTAGCTCTAGCCCATGTCTTCCTTGTTGGGTAGTTGCAACCGATTCGCGCGCGGCTTTGGCTATCTCTGCTCCATCGATGCTTGTCTCCAATTCTTTGCTCTTTTGGCTCCTCAATTTCTCCGAGCTTTATTTATTACCTAAAAACACAAAATTAATTAATACAAATATTTATTCTTGAAAACAAAGAAAATACAGAATCTGGGATAATATCTGATTTCTAAGCGCAAAAGATGAGTAAAATGCCAATAAAAAGGTGTATAAATATGCACTATTTAGCACTCATCACCGTTCAAGTTGTTTCACATAATAATCAGGATCGCGGATTTTTATCTGTTTGATTTGTTGATTACTTTGTGAAACAGAGATACAACTCTTGGATATATTTCCATTAATTGAGTATGTCTATCTAGTTGATTCTCTTGGAATTATATTGGAGTTTGCCCATATAGATTGCTAAACGAAATATTGGGTGAGGTTGTTAGACCCCTGCGTTTTCAATTTTAGTTTTTGATTATTGATTTGATTGACTAACGGTAGTTCAACCTTGATTGCACCTAATTTGTTCATTCTATGATCCTACTCTTTTAATATAAGTTCACCGAACTAGATCAAGGAACGACAAAGTTCAGATATGTTTTTATATATGAAGATTGGCTTATGATCATCCATTGTTAAAAGACTCAGTTCAGTACGTGATTAATCATAAGTGAATCAAGTTATTGGTGCATGTATCTCAAAGACCGAAGACTTAAAGGAAAAAAGATTTCTGACCGGTTTCTAATCTTTGTAATTATACTGCATGCACACTTCATTGGTTGGGATCCAACAAGCTGGTTTATCTTTAATAAACTTCCATAACTTATTGTGAAGATGGAGGATCTATCATTTGGTGGTCGTCTTCTTCTGGATACGAATATGATAGGTTGAGCTAAGATTTAACTATCTCGATAATATAGATCTTGGTTGATCTAAACCGGTACAAAGGTGTTTAATCTTTTAAATGAAAGAGCCTTTGTATAACTACAAAACGAATCATCTACTTATAGCAAGGCTATTGAGCCGAGAGTTGTCAATCAAATCAAAATGAAAGATTGTGAAAATATGTCAAATTTGGTGCTCTAATGGGTAGAAGGAAATCCCTTTTCACTTTTAGAACAACTCGCAAACTATACAATTTTTTTTTACCAAGCGGCAAATCATTCGTGTCTCCAAGCCACTTCTTTTGTTTTTAAATATTTTTGTTTTGCCTTTTACGTAAAAACTCTGAATCACACATACATATTTTTTCTTTCCATAGTGGCCAATATACTATACAACATGGTTTATCATTTATTTTGAAAAGAACAAAAACGATCTATTCCATGATCTTTGCTCTCATTTATTTTGGAGCTCCAACTTTTGATTACTTATATACTGCAGGGATGGTACAAGATCCGCATTATGTTTTATGTGGAGATGGATTAGAGACGAATGAGCATCTTTTTTTACATTGTAAATTGGTGTTTCATATCTGGTCTTACTTCCTTGATAGTTTTGGAATCAATTGGGTGTTAGCAAAAAATGTTAGAACTAATTTATGGGAATGGGGTGACAAGTCCAGAAAAAATTCTAAAAACAGGAAGAAGAAAATTTGGAGTATTCTTCCCTTTGCCATTTGCTGGTGTGTCTGGAATGAAAGAAACGCAAGAATTCACAACAATTTGAGTAAGGATTTCGATAAGTTAATCACATATGTCAAGTGTCTAATATTCAATTGGGGTTTAAAATCTGATTTATTCACGGGTTTTTCTTTATCCACTCTCTTATGTAATTGGAATGCAGTGATGCATACTTCCATGTAATTTCTGCTATCTTGTGTCACTTTTCTGATGATGACGCAAGGATATTTTTCTATAAAATTTGCTCTTTTAAGTCGGAAAAAAAAGGGTAATGATGGACAATATTCAAAGGGTAGAAGAGTATGCAATAAATAATTTCTTATTTAATCTTTTTAGTCATGAGACTTGAATTAAGCAATTTGAAATTTAGAACCCATAACACTTTCTATCCTCAAGCCCGCAAAATAATGTGAATTGTTACTCAAAAGATGTTAATTGTTGCTCAACCAACTCCATCTGTTCCCTTAAAGTTGATCGTTTTTTTTTTTTTTTTTTTTTTTTTGAAACTGCAAGAATTGATATAAATTGAATCAAGAGTTTATAATGTTTGCTTCCTTTTCCAGCAATCTTCTAATATTGCCAGGAGGGTCATTACACCAAACTCTATTAATGTTTCCTACTCAAGCTGACTTAGACAAAATATCAGTTATTTTATTTTTATCTTTTTGCACATAGTGACAGTGCCAAGAGCTAAACGATTGAAAAAAGATCTTAATGTCTTTAACAATATTATGGAGTCTCCAGTCAATGGAGTAGTCTTCCTTGGTAACAGCATCAACAACAAGCTTTGAGTCCAGTTCGAAAAATACCTCCTACAATTTCTTGTCCTTTGCCCACTTATCAGCTTCCCATAGTCCCCTGCACTCTGCATGCTCCGCACTTGTTGATTCAGCTAAGTAGATGCATTTTGATCCAGCGTGTTTCCCTGCAAAATTACGCAAAATAAGACTGATGCCACCAGTATTGTTATAGTAAGAACCATCAAAATTAAGAGTAAAAGCTCCATATGGAGGTGGAGACCAATGCAAGTTTATCCTAATTTGCTTATGTGTGTTGTGTGGTTTCCTGCAAGCCATTTCAGCATACTCAGAAATATACTTCCTGCATTTCTGAATTATAATCTCTGGAGATGTGGTTGAGTCTTTGAAAACCTTGTCACACCTCTGTGACCATATACACCAAGCAACTATTGTAATCTTGCATATGTTGTCCTCCTTAATTTGACCAGATTCGAGACTTTCAAACCATGAACAAATCCATTCCACCAGATTGCCATTAAAGTGATACTTTTTCCGAAACAGGGCGAAAGTATCACTTTTTCCGAAACGGAGCGAAAGTATCACTTTTCCCGAAACGGAGCGAAAGTTTCACTTTTCCTGAAACGGGTTGTGAAAGTATCACTTTTTGAAACGGAAAATTAGTCGATCCATAAACCATAATATGGTTGCATGATGTGTTATGCATCCTTTGCGGTGGTTTGCATAATGGCTATGCATTCAATTTTCGAGAATTGTGCCTAAAATTAAAGTATCATTTTTCTTGAAACGGAGGGAGTACATCGTTTTATTAATTGCAACGGAAAATTAGTTGATGCATAAACTAAAATTTTGCTACATAAAGTATTATGTATCTTTTGTGGTGGTTTGCATAATGGATATATATTTAATTTTCTAAAATTGTTCCTAAAATGATAAATATCTCCGAATTTTTCGTAAAAACTCTAAATTTGATATTGTTGTTTGTACTTGTTGCGTAGAGTTTTTTATAACCTTTCCAACGAGATAAATTTTGTAAAATTCCAAGGCACGGAATATGTTATATTAAAGTTTGCTTTCCAATTATACCCCTGAAAAGATAGGATACACAAAGAGTTATAGTAATTGGACTAAAAGGGAGGGACATTTTTGGTTTTTCGTCCCTAACCATTTCTAATCTTTTTTTGTCAATTGATCACTTAGATTTTACAAAAAAGTGGCCATATAAAGGTCCTCCCTCGTTTCGCTCGGTCAGCCCAATTATCTTGCATTCCCATTTGGATTGGATGTATGATGAAGACATGTTAGTAGAGGACGCCATGAATAATGGTGCAAATGAAGATCTCATTGCTCAAAATGAAGGAACCAACCCTCAAAATGAGGAACCCGAAGCTCAAAACAATCAGGTAAACATCTTATACCCTTCGATTTGTCTGTTTGTTGCTCCAAGTGGTCGAATCATGGCCACTATGCAACAACTCAGTGTAAGGGTCGTCATAGTCGGGGGGTGTATACCCAAACGACTCTGTAAAGTCGTCAATTATTTGACACAACAGTTGACGATTCAAACCTGCAACTTTTCCAAGTTATGAAAAATCGTCAAGGCAGTGTCATAACCATTGACGACTCCAACGAGCTAGGTCACCTAGAGTCGTTAGTTTGTTTTGTTTATACCTAGACGACTCTAAAACCATAAACTCTCTGTAAATATAACTCTTTGGGTCGTCATAAGGATATTCATATAAATTGACGACCCTAACCTACCATTACAAAGATACAAAAGAGTCGTCACGCCCGATATCCATAAACATTAACGAACTCTTTCTATGGATTGCAAATAACGACTCTTTGGTAACAGGTAACGACCCTCGAGTTTCAAATGACGACTCTATGGGACATAAGTTGACGACACTTTTATTTTTTTGGGACAGAGACGCTGTTTTTTTTTTCTTTTCACCTAGTATCGTTAATGTTTAAAAGGAATCGTTCATAGAGGATCGTCATATTATTATATAACATGGTAACGACTATAATCTAGGTCAAAAACAATTGAAATACCAGAAGGAGGGTCGTTATCTTCTACAGCATATACCCTAACGATTTTTCATAGTCTCTACATGCATATGAAAAGTCGTTAGGGTATATAATTATTCAGGTTGACGACCCTTTTTCTGTAACTGCAATTTTTCGGTTAAAAAACCTAATTTTACAATCAACACATCAAATTAAACACAAACAACAAATATATTAGGGGGTTTTAGTTCACATATTTACCTACTAATCGGGTGGGGAAAAAAAATTGACGTAGTCGTTAATGGTGGAAGAGTCTACTGGGAGAGGGAGAGATGGGGGTTTGTTTTGTGTTTGGTAATGTATTAGGGGTTTTAGGGGTTAAGTGTTAATAGGATTTTTAGATTAGTTATTAGAGAAGGGCAAAATGGTATTTTCACCACCATTTGGAAGCCCCCTCTATTTTTTGGTGTGGGTATAAATTTGGTGAGGCCCCTAATTATTTTTTGGGGCCCAATTAATCGTCGATTAAAAGATGTAGTACGCTCATTGCTTCACTAACTAGAAACCAATTAGATAAATCTAACTAATGAAGCATGTCCCCGAAAGATAATCATTCCACCCTTTATGAATCCAATTCCAATACTAATGGACTCTTTACCCACAAATGTGTACTAGGAATTAGGATACATAACCTGTTGATTGTTTCCGTACTGAGAAACGGTAGTGTTCTTACAAAAGCTTGAATGGGCACCAAACAAAAAACCGTTTCTGTTCTATCACTAAACTTTCTCCTATTACACATGGTTATGGACCTTGTGGTGTATGGCAGAGGAAACACTGGGCATGTTTTCCTCCAAGAACTAAATATGTATGTATTCTTCTTATAAATGACCCTTTTTGTCTTATACCCACACACTGCTCCATGATACTATAATGGTACATTTATTCATACTGTACATGAACTTTATGGGATCTCTGATCAGTCTTTGTGAGAAAATTTGTACTCTAGGAAAATCCCTGTGGGATATACAAATATTGCCTTGGTTGTGACACCTCTAATTCAATAACAGGATTTCCATTTTAAAAACCAAGCTTCATCTTCACTCAAAATTTTTGCTTAATATTTTTGATTATCTTGTAAATGCCACATCTGACATATGCATCGATCTATATTTAAACAGACAAGGTATTATAGTAATGAATTGTTATTGCTACTCGGGATGGGAAATGTGTGATGAGTTGGGTAAGGTGATGGGGAGATGTATATTGCAATGCATGTGATTAGAAATTGGGTCCTCTTATCTTGTATACCCGTATATATGTTAAGGTTCACTAAAACAACAAATTCTTGCATTGGAAACAAGATTTGTTTGTTTTATTGCATTGAAAATAACAATTCTTTGCATTGGGAACAAAATTTATTGTTTTCGGTCAGAAAAACCAATTTCTAGTAGAATAAGACAAAAAAACTCAATTTCCAAAGACATAAAATAATTCTTTATTAAACCTTAACATGTATACGGGTATACAAGTTAAAAAAAACCTTAGAAATTTGGGCTTTTTATCTCTTTTAAAGAGGAATTGACAGCTATCAAGCATTTGGGCATTTTGCAGTAGTGTATTGAGAGAATATGGATTTTCTTTGTTCTGGCAGATTAGATTAGATAGCAAATCATTTTCCAATTAGTACTCTAGCTATCTTAATCGTGTGTCATTAATGCCGCCGTAGTATCTTATACACAACCAATAAAACCGTAATTATTATCCTCTGACCAAAACTCTATTTTACTGTTTTTCGTCCGGCGCATTATTGACATTGATTATCCTACTCATTTGGATTAGGTTCTGACTAAATCAAGTAGAAATACCAAATACGTACATGTACTTTGAGGGTAAAAGTAAAACTACATTCTCTACTTCCTACTATAAGTTCGCTTCTTGGCTTAGGTCTATCTCGAAAAGTCTAGTAGAGATCCAGGATAACTATGACTTGACCTCGTTGTCTTTCGGTCATTGAGTCCTTCTTTTGATAGATAAATAAAGCTGCACCAACTAGCACTTACAAAATAAAAATGCATATCATGGACTGGGGCTCTTATAAGATTGACGAGAATGAGAATATGCAAGTAAATATTCTCCACACCAGAGGTATTAAATATGCTTGAATGTCTTTTAATTGAAAGAACCATAAACTACTTTGCTAATTGATTGTTGCGATAATGGATGCTTACTTTAGATTCAGCTTGTATTGTTCGTTTCACTGAATTTCTTAATTTCTCGGAACTATTAGAGACCCTATCTGGTATAGTCTGTGACCGAAAGTATTCCTTTTCCTGCAATCTTTAACCTTAGTCGCCTAGTTAGGCCTATTCCTATGCACATGCCAAAAAAATGGTGTTTGGCATGCCAAACCATTTGTGCCACTATGGGAAAACCGCTGAGCGGTCGATATTCTATCGAGCGATATTCACAAAATCGACAGCGATAAAGTCTTTATCGTCGATTTTGTGAATATCGCTCGTTTAAAATAATACTTATTTGGCGATACAATGGTTATCGCCAAGTAGTTATTCTGCAATGGCTAGTTCCCCTATGCTATATATACGTCATTTTACCTCGACGTAAAACTCACACCGCTTCTAAAGATATTACTCCTTTATTCTCAATTTTAAGCTTCATTACAATGTCGAGATCCAATGAAGAAAGGGATATTATTATGAATAGGTTCGGAGTTACGACAAAGAAAGTTATCGTATGAGGTTGCAAGAAATTGTGAAGAGGAAGCTTAAGATGAGAAACAAATCGAAAATTTGATGCTTGTACATACGGGTCAAATACCAAGAGTTCTAGAGCCCAAAGAAGTATTATCAAGAAGATATAGGTATCGTGGGAGGAATTTTACCATCGAAGCTCATGCACGATTATTTTCTTCCCAATTGTGTGTACTACGATCGAGATTTTCAAGGTCGATTCCGCATGCCTCGTCATCCGGTGAAAAAGATTATTGAAGAGCTTTGTCGAGTGGAACCTCAATTCAATTATCAGTTTGATGCACTTTGAATATTAGAGGTCATAGTTAGAACAAAAAGTTACTTCGGCTTTAAGGATTCTAGGTTATGGCACTCCGGATGCGAATGATAGTACCTTCGTATGGGTAAAACAACTTCTTACACTTACTTTTCATTGTTCGTGGAGTAATGATTAATCATTTTGGTCCAACATATTTACGAAAACCAACCGACGAAGATGTTAGACAAATATTAAGGGATAATGAGGAAAGGGGATTCCCGGGAATGCTAGGTAGTCTCGATTGTATGCATTGGGTATGGCATGGATGCCCTGTTTATTGGGTTTGGTCAATATAAAGGTCATTATCCAAAACCAACGGTTATCCTGAAGATTCTTTTCTTACGATTGTTGGATATGGCACGCTTTTTTTGGTCTTAGGGTTCACAAAATGATATTAATGTTTTGCACAAGTCGCCTCTTGTTTGAAGATTTGAAGTATGAAATTTCTCCATCATCCGTTTCATGATCAACGACCATCGGTACACTCATGGCTATTATCTTGCGGATGGTATCTACCCAAAATGGTCCACCTTGGTTCAATGCTACCGTCGGCCTCTGGCGGGTGCATTGGGCCGTTCATACTGGATATTTTAACGATGCCCAAATGGCGAGGAAGGATGTGGAACGCGCTTTTGGAATTTTGAAGAGGAAGTTCGCTATCATTTATGGCCCATATCGTGGGTTGAGTCCTCGTGAAATGCATAAGACTATGCTCACTTGCATAATTCTTCATAACATGGTATTTCAGGAAACCCGGCATGATTCGGATTGGATTAACTATGATGATGAAGATTTGAGGTAGGAGATTCGACCTCGAAAGAGGCCTCCCCGCAAGGAATTATGGTCAAATGACTAACTACATTGTAACCGTAATTTGTATGACCGGTTAAGAGATGATACGAGATTGAATCTTTGGGCGAGCATGGAAGATGATTTTATGTATTTTTCTTCAGTTTAAGTTATGTTATTTATTTTTAATGTTTTAGCTTAAGTCTAACTTATGTTATATTATTTTTCAAATTAATTGGAATGTTATAATAAACTTCGACATTTTATTTCAAAGTCATGATAAACTTCAACATTTCATTATAATAAACTGCTACTGCTACATTAAACTAGTACATTAATCATGTAGAGGAATTATTTCATCAAACTCATCATCAGTTCCATCCTCATCATCATCTTCATCACGGTTGTTAGTAAATCCAGCTTGCTTTTCAATCTGTGCTTGAATCCTGTCAAATTCGATTTGCCATACATGTTTTTGTTGGGCGTTCATAATTGAGGTGTTAGCTTGAAGAATGTTATGCTTGTTATAGTCAATCTGGAATTTTTCTTGAGAAAAGAGCGACTTTTCTTACTCTCCCGGTTTTGAATTTTCCTTTGAATGGATCTTTCCTTCGCGACGGTCTTTTAATAATCCATAAACTCTGCCATGTTAAATCCTACGGAACTCCCTCCTTCTTGAGCTAATTTTCTATCCAGTTTTGCCCGATTCCTCCCTGGAAGTTTTCCCTTATTATTACCATCAACATAATTATTGAAAACTACGTTGGAATTTGAGCTTGTAGGGGTATACGGTGAAGAATTTGATGGACCTTGTGAAAATGGTGAAGAATTTGGTGTTGAGGGAGAATAATTATATGGTGACTTTTCAGGTACTATTTGATTATTTGCTAAGTAATCTGGATTATATTTGTTCAAACCCTTCAAAATATGATAACAACTTTCGAAAGCTGTTATTTTACCATGTTTTCGTTGCCAATCTGCACAAACCTCTCTTTCAAAATCAACATCAGTCGACCCTTTGTCCTTTCCTTTTCTCTTGGCTTGCATTATCAATGCAACATAAGCGCTACTTAGGTTGATTACAATGAAGTGTTCGACAATCCTTTTGCATCAAGACTATTGATGTTCATGGTTTTTGTTCTTCATATTTTTGAAATATATTATCCACATGGTGTTACCATGTTGATGTGCACCACCGATACAATCTTGGGTAAAAAAAACATAATTACGACAAATACATTCATCTTCTATCATCTTTGTATTTTGCACCACGGTTCAAAGTTCTTCTTACCTTTGCCTTGAGTTTTACGCTTGTGAATCCATTTTACAAGAAAATATAATTGTAGAGGAGTTGTGATAGTTTTAGATTTGAAAAGATTGAGAAATTAAGAAATTCTAGAGAGATTTAGAATTTTTGGTGTGAGTTGATATGAGTTTGAAATCAGGTATTTATAGAGGGGAAATTGTAGCCGTTAGATGATGATCTCGGTCGCGATTATCATACTAGCGAGCGATATCTTGACTGTCATTTGGCGATTGGAAGACCATCGGGCGGTCTGCTGACCATCGAGCGACCAAGACTCTATCGCTCGCTGGTAACTCTGTCGTGTATGCCTATATGCCAGGAAAAACATATTGCATATGAGTTTGGCAGTTTGGCATACCCATAATGGGTGCATATATGTCAAATATCATGTTTTGGCATGTGCATAGGAAGAGGCCTTAGGAGGAAAAGAAAAAAAATTCCCCACCTGTATTCTAACGATTTTGTTAGCTAATATCATCGTCCAAAGACTTCGTCACTTCACCGTAAGTGTAAGATCTTACCACTGTAATATCTCGCAAAGCAACACGAAACCTGATGAAGATAATGGTACGTTTTCACGCAAGACCTATTGCTCGAGACTAGTCCTGTTTTTTTTTTTTGCTAAGAAACACAACCATACATTAAGAAAGAAGAGAGTTGCAAATTACATTAAGTTTTATCTTCTAAACGATCCATCAAGAAAATTTGGAAGAAAACCATAAACCTTGAGTTTGTTTTTCCTAGCCCGTCGAAGCAAGACGGTCCCGCTAATCGGTTATTCAAGCTTTATATACATAACTTTAAAAAAACAGAACTAGAAATTAAACTCCGACAATGCTCCAAGAGGTCTAGGCTTCTCCAATCCATAGAAGAGTAGCGGCCGTTAACAAAATGCACCGATTGGAGACAATCACTAACAAACACCACTTTGGGAAGATTCATCTCTTACGCCCAAGAGATGGCCAAAATAAGTGCGCTGACTTCAGCTCCCACCTTTGCATCTTGAATCAACCCAAAGTCCGAACGTACCTTTCTTACATTCCATGCGACATCACACCAAATAACACCAATACCAAGATTAAAATCTTTGAAAGAGCCATCTACAAACATAAAGTTTTCAACTTCCGACTGTGGGATTCTGACAAAATGAGCACAATCCACAACACAAACTACTGTGGAGAAATATAAGAATTAAGCATTCTCTTAATATCAACAATGATCTGTTCATATCCAGAGAATCACTCTTGAAAATTACATCACACCTCGGTTTCCATATACACCCATAACAATAGCGCCAACACTAGGCCAACCCAGAGCTTTAAAGGCGACATACCTAGACTTGACTCATGCCAATAGAGGAAAACATCATCAATCCATTCAAAATCGCGGTAACCAAATCTTTGAAGGAAAGACTAAACCAAATCGCAAAACTGGACGATTAACAAAAAGGTGCATCACGGTTTCTTCACGCACCTTCTGAAGAAGAAGCGAGAGAACATTCACATGAGGATTGTAAAGATGCAACGGGGAGTTAAATGGTAGCATATGAGCAAATATTTTCCACATAAAGAACTTTACTTTAATGGACAATCAATATCCCGAGACTTTCCTCAGAAAATGGAGTCTTCGAGGAGAAGGAATATCATTCATATAGATTCTATCGCCAGACTTAATAGTGAACTTACCATTCTAGTATGAGCCCACATAAGAGTACGCAACAAATTTAATCTAATAGTCATAATCTAATAACCTCATCGGGGAGAATAAAAGATTCGGAAGAGATACATTCCAGCAGTTATGGTGATAGTCAATAAGTTCGAGACACATAAGCAAAGTTATTGCAAATAGGCTTCAAAAGGAGAGGAGGTAAAGCAATCGGAATCCGGGATGCATTCCAAATGGGCGTGAAAGCCCCATTATTTATTTTAACCCCTTTGAATTAGTCTTTATAAACTTCAACCCCTTAATAATGCCTTTCCACATCCACTAAACGGAATCGGCATCCTTATCAATTTCTAGAAGATTACGGTTAGGGAAGTATTTATCCTTAAGAAATCTAGAAAGCAAACTATTAGATTCTTGAAATTCTCAACCTGACTTGCAAATGAAAACCTATTAGTAACACAAGAATTACTAATACCAGGACCCCATTTAGTTTAGATTTCCTATATCTTCCCAAAAGAGCGAAAGTAGGCGGCATGCTTAGGATTCTTTTTAGCCCACCAAAAGGCTCTTTGAATCGAATCTATTTTACTAGTGACCTTTTTTGGAAGAGGAAAACATGCCATATGATAAACATACAAGCTAGAAAGTACATGCTTTGTAACCACAGTTCTACCAACAATGTTCAAGTTGGATTTTTTCGAAGAATTTAGTCTTGCATAGAAATTATCAATGAGAAAGGAAAACGACTTAGTTTTGTCCTTGCCAATAAATAAAGGAGTACCTAAGTACTTTTCAGAACTACTAAGAAACTTCATGTTAAGGGTCTTAGATAGAATCTTTATGTGTCTATGATGCATATTCCCACTAGTAATAAACCCAGATTTATCAAAGTTAATTGCCTGACCTGACGCCTTTGCAAACACATTAATAACCTTAATGATATTCTTTGCATAAGTGACAGAAGCTTTACAAAACAGCATGCAATCATCTGCAAAAAAAAAAAGGTGAGAAATAGAGGGACTATTTTGCCTAAATTTAAATCCCTGAATCAGTTTGTCATCCTCAGCTTTAGAAAGAAGTTGAGACAAAACCTCCATACAAAGAATGAAGATATACGGAGAAAGACAATCCCCCCCCGAATTCCCCGAGAAGGCAAAAAGATTCACTTGGGGAACCATTTACCAAAACAGAGTAGGACACTGTTCTGATACACTGATAGATTAACTGAGACTAGTCCTGTTTAGTTTAAAGATTCATCTAGCCAGGGCCAAATCTTAATCAAATGTCGTGCATACAGGCTACATGATTATTTTGCTTTGTCAGTAGATTCTAGCTAGGACTAGGAGTAAAATACTAGATTCAATGTGTAGGTACTTAGATTGGAATATAATTACGGGTCTCGTCAACTGTGGAACTAGTTATCGTGATTCGTGAATAATAGTTAACTTGTTACATCTGATCCCTGGGGAGCAGTGTCACTGTTTCTTTTCAGGTAAATTAGGTTTTCGTTAGGACAAAATTAAAGGTACAACAACCCTGTTCATAAATACTCATTTTAGCTTTAATAAAATGTATTACTAAGATCTAAAACAAGATTTCTCATAAAAAAAAAAAAGATCTAAAACAAGATTAAAGCCTGCATAACCGAATTTAAGAGTATAAATGTTTATTTTAGTTATTAATCTAGTGTTGTAGAAATCGTACAAAATGGATTACATTCATGAACCCAGAATTATTGTGGTAGGTTATTAAACTACAATTAATTGTACAGCTGCATCAGCGTAAAAATATGAGCAAAAAAAAATCAAAAAGGTGCCCATCAGAAATTCAAATACAACTAAATTGTCTTTTCTCCTTAAATTTTATTTATATACCGAACAATCCCAGTTGCCATATCTGTCACAGTCTAATAATTAAGGTTGATCATAAGATTGAAGATGGAGATCGAACAGCTTTTTGTTTTCTTACTTTGCCATGGATTTTTAATCTAAAATTCATCATCTTGTATTCCAAATTAATTTGCAAAATACAAGTACTCCAAATCTGCAGTTTCTAACATGCAGTTTGAGTTCAAAAATGAAATAAAAAAGAACAGTTTTATGATATCCACATGAAGAGAATGTACCTCCGACGTTACATAAAAAAAAGAACAATAAGGTAACTATCAAATGCAACCACCGGGAGAACATTGTACATTATTCATCATTCGCCTGTCCGGCATGTTTATACCAGATCTCGACAACTGAAGAAAAAATGTTATAAATCTTCAGTGATGCTATCAAGATGTGGTCTCCATACGATAGATCGACTCTTGCGAAGTCTACGTGACGAAGATTTCTTTTCCGACAGAAGTCCGGATAAATATTTATCGCAATCAACAACCTTATAATCGGCCTCGGTCTCTTCTTGTGATGCTTTAGTTGGTGAAACTGTAGTGGGTACTACTGATGAGTTTGTCTTGGCAATTTTCTTCAACTGCCTCCGTTTCTTTTCGGGTAAAGAAGAAGATGGAATCAAGAAATAGATATTACCTCGTTTAAGTTCAGTTTCAGGAGATAAGATTAGAATGCGACGGACAACACCTTGAGATGAAGGTTTACTAATGACATGATTTGGGTTTGCTTTTAATACTTCACCAGCTGAAATTGGACGTGTTAATTCTTCAACATGACCATTCAAATGAACAATTCGGATCACATCTAATGCTCCACATGGAAGAACACAAGCTAAACAACACCTTAGACTGTTTCCCATATTTCTTTCTTTCTCTGTTGGATTTGGTTTGGGTTTCTCCTCTTTGGTTTTGGGAGTGTTGATTGATTGGATGAATTTAATGGATGATCATTGAGTGCAGAGGGATGGGGTTTATATAGGTGATGAAATCCGTACTCGCTGGAAATATTTTAAGGCACAAGACATGGAGTTTGAAGTGACGAAATTACCCTTATTCTTTGTTAATTGTATTAAGATTCATCTGACTTTGTCCTTTGTGTACTTTGCTCAACAACTAGTTTTTTAACTCTGAAGTGCCTTGGATTCTTGAAACGACTGAATTTGACCGTAGTCATCTTTTGGAATTAAATCTACGAAAATTACTTAATCAAAGGATAGCCTTGTCATTTGCAGAATTGAAATGTACGCGTTGTTAAAGTTTAGTTTTGTACTCCCTCGGTTGGACTTTCAGGGTTTCTCACAAGATGGAGTGATGGTTAAAAGACAAATGAGACACAAAAGGGTTAAATTAGTCGCTCAAATCGAGTATACAACCTCCAAATTTCATTTTGATACCGTGGAATCAAGTGTATTACCCGAGCAAAGCAGAAACAAAGATTGTACTATCCAAGGTAAATCGAAAACAGATTATGATTCTCACTTCTGCTGGGGTTTTTGGCTTTTCTCGTATTCAAACAGGTGCATGGGAAATGTAATGAGGTACGCTAATCATGATCTCATTTGATTTCCATATCTCGTGAATTCCAATTCTAGTTGTGTCA